>ML110839.1:12157-47757 GCA_003697995.1 Taxidea taxus jeffersonii
AAAAAACATGACACTCAACAACTGCAGAAATCAAAGTGAACCCAAATTTTTATCGACATACACCAAGTGCTGGCCATAAAACAAGTCTCCATAAATTTCAGAGGACTGAAATCATGTAATTTGATTTTCTGACCATACATTTTATTGCAAGAGTTATCTGGAAAATCCTGACTCTCTGGAAATTAAACAACATACTTCTAAATAACACATGGGTCAAAGGAATCACAGGGGAGTTCAGAAAACATTTAGAAACCAACGACAAAAACACAACGTATTAAAATTTGTGATACGTAACTAGAGGGGTGCTGACAGAATACTCTATGACTTTAAATGTTTATATTAGAAAAGAAGAAAGAAGAAAAGAAATAAGCTTCTTAGAGTTAAACTTCCCTCTTAAGAAACTAGAAAAAAATAAGGCAAATAAGAGAAAAGAAGTAATAAAGAGTATAAGTCAATTAAATAGAAAATGGACAAGCGGTGGGGGGAATCAATGAAAACAAAAGTTGGTTCTTTGAAAAGATTAATAAAATCAATAAAAAGAGAAAAAGTGAGTTTCCAATTTTAGGAATGAAAGAGGGCCATTAATATACAGCACAGAAACAGGAGTAGATTAAGAACAGTATATTATGTGCAGCTTTCTGCCAATAAATTTGGCAGCTGGCGTCACATAGAAGATCTGAATAGCCATATATCCATAGGTCTATCTGCAAAGAAACTGAAGCTGTAATTTAAAACTTCCCACAAAATTCCAGGCTCAGAGAAAACTGTTAGTTCTGATATCTTCACCAGTGAATTTTATCAAACATTTGCAGAAGAGATGATGTGAGTCTTACACACAGTGTCTGAGAAAGAAGAGGAGGAGAGAATACTCCCAAACTCATTACCTGGACACCAAAACCAGTAAAAGATATTCCAAAGTAACTACAGACCGGTTGCCAGGAACACAGACCTCAAAACTCTAAATAAAATAGGAGAGGTAGGGGCACCTGGGTGGCTCAGTGGGTTAAAGCCTTTGCCTTTGGCTCAGGTCATGATCCCAGGGTCCTGGGATGGAGCCCCGAATCAGGCTCTCTGCTCAGCAGGGAGCCTGCTTCCCCCTCCCTCTCTCTGCCTGCCTTTCTGCCTGCTTGTGATCTCTGTCAAATAAATAAATAAAATCTTTAAAGCAAAAAAAATAGGAGAGGTACAATTCAGCAGTAAATGATCAGGATAATCCAGTATCACTAAGTAGGGTTTACTCCAGGAATATAAGGTGTGGGTTTCACATTTGAAAGTCAATCGAGGTAATCTACCACATTATCATATCATAAAAGAAAAATCGTAGGATTATTTCAGTAGAGGCAGTAAAAGCATTTGACAAACAAGCCAATTACAGTAACAATGACAAGCCAAGCCGGTGAGCAGGCTAGAAGTAGAAGGAAATGATCTCATTCTGATAAAAGACACCTGCAGAAAACCAACTGTGGACACTACACTTAGTGAAGAGAGACTACATTTTCCCTGAGATGGTACTCTTCCACTTCTAAGCAACCTCTTACCACAGACTTCAGCTGCTGCGCTAAGGGAACATAAAGCATCCAGATTAGAAAGAGAGAAGGAAAGCTCATTCACAAACAACCTGACTGCGTACATAGAAAATCCTTAAGTATCTATAAAAGCCTACTATAAAAAGGGAATTGAGCAACATTGCAGAATAGAAGGTCAACACACAAAAATATATAGCATTGGTATATATTAGTGGTAAACAGAAAATAAAAAATCCAAATTCCATCTAAAAAAACACCATAAAATACTTAGGGATAAATTCAACAAAAGTTGTGCAGGGCTTCTCTACAGAACAGTATGAAACACTGCTGCAAGGCATTAAAGGATCAAAATAAATGGAAAGGAACATCATGCCCCTTGATTGGAAGACCCAATACTGTTAAGATTGCAATTCTCCCCAAATTAAACTCCCTAAAGTACTTCTTTTTTTTTTTTTTTTTAAAGACTTATTTATTTATTTGACAGAGAGATCACAAGTAGACAGAGAGACAGGCAGAGAGAGAGGGAAGCAGGCTCCCTGCTGAGCAGAAAGCCTAACACGGGGCTCGATCCAAGGACCCTGGGATCATGACCTGAGCTGAAGGCAGAGGCTTTAACCCACTGAGCCACCCAGGCGCCCCTCCCTAAAGTACTTCTAAAATGTATATGGAAGTAGAGAGCATTCAGAATAGTAAAAGAAGAAACACACAGATGGAGGTCTTATGCCATGCACTGTCAAGACCTAAAAAGCTATAGAAATCAAGACAATTGTTATTGACTTAAAGGGAGACAAACTGATCAAAGGAACACAATAATCACACAGAGACAGGTGATTTTTGACAGATGCAGCAAAGCAATTCTATGGAGAAAGGAAAAACTTTTCGTCAAATGGTGCTGGAACAATTGGATATCTGCAAGGAGAAGAAATGAATGTTGACTCCAATCTCATACCATACACAAAAATCGGTTCAAGGTGGATTACATAACACTCATGTAAAATATAGAGATCTTTGAAACCTTGAACGAAGTATTTAAAAATTTGTAACTGACAAAATATTGTATCGAGAACATAAACAATCTTTAATAATAACAGACCAATAAAAAAACAATGAGCAGAAGACTTGAACAGAAACTCTACAAAGGAATACATACAACTGGCCAATAAGAACATGAGAAAGTGCTCAACATCCTTAGTCATCTGGGAAATGCAAACCGAAATCATAGTGTGATATGGTTTTATTAACACTCACTCAAACAGCTAAATTAAAAATAGTAACACTACCAGATGCTGGTGAAGATGTGGAGCAACCGGAACTGGTCTACATTGCTGGCTCCTCACACTCTCGATTTTGAGCTGTAAAGGCGACATTTCAACCTTCACCTACTGCTCTGTCTTGTTCTTAAAATTTGTGTAGGGCCCCAGTGAGAAAAAGGGGGTCCTCAGTGATCTTATCTCTGAAAGGCTTATAATCCCCCCCCAACCATGAGGTTGAAGGTTGTCCTGAGAATCAAATGTAGTGATTCTGGCCTTGAGACCAGGCCCCCTTTGCGATCACACATAAGCTCGCTCTCATCTTTTTTTTTTTAAGATTTTATTTATTTATTTGACAGAGGGAGAGAGAGAGATCACAAGTAGGCAGAGAGGCAGGCAGAGAAGGGGGGAAGCAGGGTCCCCTCTGAGCAGAGAACCTGATGTGGGGCTCGATCCCAGGCCCCTGAGATCATGACCTGAGCCAAAGGCAGAGGCTTAGCCCACTGAGCCACCCAGGCATCCCTCTCATCTTTTTCTTGGACAGCTATTCCTATGCTTGGAACACTCTGTCCCCATCCTCTTTGTGCCACATGACAGCCAGTCTCTGCTTCTCTCGCTCCCCAGCTATTTCTATAAAGATGAGAGCCTCAGGTATTGGCTTCCTTCCTGCCCCGGCTTCCAGCAGCCGCTTCTCTATCTGTCCATCTCTAGTTGCCCTTCCTCGAATCAGCTGTGCCAAGACATGCAAGTGGCAAGGATTTGGGGCATAGGGACTTTGTTTTCTTTTTCAATTTTAACAATTTTACCATTATTGACAATTCATGCTGTTAAGACTCCATAAGATCTTAGAGTAACCACTTCCCTTGCTTTACTTCAGCAAAAACAGAAACAAACAAACAAACAAAAAAATCAAAACAAATTAAGAGCCAGGCTCCTGAGCTAGGCAACCAGCTGGGTAGGCAGGTAGCCAGCCTTCCTTGGGGACTGACTGGCAGCAGAGAGCTGGGGCAGGAGCCTGTCCTGGCAGCAATGACCACATCTTATCACTTGCTCTGAGTTCCCAGAGATGTCGGGAGAAACGATGACATGAAGGATGGTGTACATGTAATGAGATGTCAAGGGCTGTTGTTTCTAGGACAGATTTATTATATGCTTAAGGCTTTGTTTATATGCAGATGAAAATGATTTTTGGGGGCGCCTGGGTGGCTCAGTGGGTTAAAGCCACTGCCTCCGGCTTAGGTCATGATCCCAGGGTCGTGGGGTTGAGCCCCGCATCCGGCTCTCTGCTCTGCAGACAGCCTGCTCCCTCCTCTCTCTCTCTGCCTCTCTGCCTCCTTGTGATCTCTGTTTATCAAATAAATAAAATATTTAAAAAAAAAGAAAAGAAAATGATTTTTGAGCTCCATGCCTTGAGTTGGGCTGTTTTTCAAAAGGGTGCTAATCAGAATCTAATTAGGTCATAGGACGAAATGCCATTTTTTCTGATATTCTCACTGGTCAGAACAGATTACCCTAATCTTTCTAATCTGGTCCAAAATTGGACATATGAGGGACATGATTTTCCTTCTTTCGTGTGTCCACATCTACATTTATCCTTCCTGTGTTGGATTTTTTGCTTTATCAAAAGGTAAGACCAATAACCCCAGTTTAGAATGTTTCCCTTGGTTCTCCCTCCTGAAGCATTCTGTGTTCATCCTTCAAAAACTTGTATCTTTCTTTATACCAGTACTCTGCTAGAAGCTTTCCTGCTTACACTGACCACTCTCTTTCCTAGACAATTCTTTGTCCCTATCAATGACTGGTGCTCACAGCTTATTATGTTATCATTAAAAACAAAAACAACTGTTTCCATTTATTAATTTGTCAATTGGCCAGTATATTATTTGAGAGCAGGGCAGTGGCCCAAATATGTAATGCTTATTAAATTATGCTTTTTCTTCTTTTTTTAAAAAGATTTTATTTTTTTTAAAGATTTGATAAAGATTTTTTATTTATTTGACAGAGAGACAGATCACAAGTGGGCAGAGAGGCAGGCAGAGAGAGAGGAGGAAGCAGGCTCCCTGCTGAGCAGAGAGCTCGATTCGGGGCTCGATCTCAGGAACCTGGGATCATGACCTGAGCTGAAAGCAGAGGCTTTAACCCACTGAGCTACCCAGGAGCCCCTGTCAGAGTCTTTAATATGCTTCTGCCTTGTGAATATGGTAGGGTGGTGGGGGATAGTCTAGTGGTTCCCAAATTTATTTGACTCTGTAACCCTTTCATCTTCGAGCATTTTGTAGTGCTAGTGTGTTCAAACTTTAGGGAAGCTACAGCCTAATATATTCCCCAGTGCTGGGGTACAACTGGGAAGTCACATAGGATGACGCTTTCTTCTTCCAAGTTAGATGCACTTTGACATCTACTAGGAGGAAGAAGGCTGGGGTCTTACCTCCATTTCCAGTCCCTTTGGTTTCCCAGGCCTGTCATGCAGGACTTAGCCTAATAGAGCCCCCACAGAGGCTTGCCTTCAAAGCCATCCCCATGAGGATGGCAAGACAGGGCCCTCTGTGCCTGTTTTCCTCTCGTTGCTGCCCAGGCTTCCTGACATGGCTCAGTTCCTCTTCTTCCCGGGTCCAAGACGTGCCGAGCTGCCAGAACTGTGGAGAGCTCAGAATACAAGCCATACATTCACCAGATTCCTGGACAGACAGGGACCCTAGCCAGCTTGGCCCACACTTCTTATCCCACAGACCTCATTTGTATGTTCTTCCACAGACCGTGCCAATGCATCCTTTCCCTTCCGTTCTCCTAGATAGCCCATCCGGAGACCAGAAAGCCGCTCTGTGCTTCATCTCCAGAGACAGAGAGAGAGCATCTTTGTTCAGAGAACTGAACGACTCTTGGCACCAGCTCAGGCCCTGGTTATCAATAATACCTCTGTTCCTGCAAAGACATGCCAGACCCTGCCCTCCGGGCACTCTGTGGCTAGGGGGAGGCACGATACCAACATGGAAGAGAGAGCAAACATCTGTAGTCTCCATGAAGGGATGGGTACACTGGAGTGGTCACAGGCTGGGAGGAATTCAGGGGAGAGAAGTCAGATGGGTGTTGAAGTGGCTCATACAGAGAGCTGAGCTTGTTCCAGAAAGATCAGTAAAGTTATTTTAAAAATAGCACTTTGGCTTTTTTCCTTGGGACTAGAAATGATTGCATGACCACTGTACAAAACTTGAAAAAAAAGAACCCCCCAAAAACTAAAGGAAGAAAATCAAGAACACTCCCATTACAAGTTTTTTCAACACACACACACACACACACACACATTAATAAAAAACTGGAGGGACACCTGGATTGTTGAGCATCTGAATTCAGCTCAGGTCTTGATCTTGGGGTCTTGGGATCGAGCCCCCCCCCTGCATTGGGCTCCCCGCTCAGCAGGGAATCTGCATTTCCCTCTCCCCACTCCTGTTCTCCCTCTCTCAAATAAATAAAATCTTTAAAAATTGGATCAGTCTCTGAATGTGTGTATATATACGCATGTACATCTGTACACATGTATGACCAGTAGATATATATGCTTCCACCAGCGGTTCCCAACCTTAGCTGTCCATTATAACCATCTGAAATGTTTGTAAAAGATATTGGTGCTCAGACCTCACATAAACTGAACAAGAACCTTAGAAGTTGGGGTGATGGATATGTTAATTAGCTGGATTATGATGATTATTCCACAATGTATACAACAAAACAGTTGTACAGGTTAAATACAGACAACTTCCATTTGTCAAGTATACCTCAAAAAAATCTGGCAAAAAATAAATTCAGGGATTTTTAATCAGCCCTTACTGATTACACACACACACACACACACACACACACACACACACACACACACACACAGGTGGAGGCCCAGGAACTGTGTATTTTTATAGCATCAGGGAGATCTGAATGTGCAGTCAAATGTGAGGTCCCTATCTCTAGACCTTCAGAGCAAAGTGAATGCACCTCCATCCATCCAAGGGTGAGAACATTTGAGTCCTTCCATCTGAGGATTATGGCACAGTCCAGAAATTCAGTCTCTCCCCTGCTCTACATTGGGGATCTGCTTTGGCTGTATCTTGGGAGTTTGATCTTGGGGCGGTGGCCTGGTGAGACTGGGGTTTGTGCTAGAACCCCACCGCACCTCACCGCCTTGGTGAGATGGACCCAAGTCTTGCTAGCTGGGTCAAGTCTTCAGTATCTAAAGTAGCTGCACTTGATAAGCTATTATCAGGTCCTAGAGCAATAAATCCTTAGCAGTGGACTTCTTCCCCTAAAGGGTCATTTTTAGGACCGGTTTTGAGCCACTCTGACCAGGATGCTCTTTAAATTCCTGACAGGTCAACTTCTGAGCAGTGAAGATTTAGGCTGTGATACACCAATGACCCCAGACTCCAAAGTGTCACTACCAAAGCATGGGCAGTGTAGGAAATGGGCAGTGGTTCATTCTCTTAGGTCAAGAGGCAAGAGGCTGCTGGCGAAGGTGGGAGAAACTAGGTCTCAGCCAGAAGGCTCGGGCTTCTGGAGATGGGGGCACAGGCTGCCATGATGGAGGCAAGATGGGAGTGGCTAAGTGCCCTGCTCTAATGGCTGCCATAGGTAGTAGAGCAAAAGTCCTTCACTTCATATCTCTGGTGGAGAGATGGGCCCCAGGAGGCTCTCAGTCTTAAGCCCAAGGTGTAATGAATCTCAGCAATCTTAGCGACCCCCTCTTTCTGGAACCATGAACAAGAAGCCCAAGGAACGGTCAGGTCCTGCCCAGGGTTCCCCTTCACAGACCCGAACCACCTCTACACCCCATCCTCTTCCTTTCCTTCCCCTCTAACAAAGGATTAGGCCATTTCTTCAGCCTTTTGAAATACTCTGTCTTCTCCATTCCTGTTCCTCCTGCCTTTTGCTGACACCATCTCCCATCTGGATTAATGCAAAAGCCTTCCCTAAGTCCTAGTGCTTAATTCCTCCCACCCTCCACATCACTGGGATGATAGTGTTCCTAAAAAAAACCTTCCTGTCACTTCTCTGCTCAAAATCATTCAATGGTTCATGACTGTGTCATGATAGCAAAAACATACCCAATGCTCCATGTGCGTCAAGCACCATTCTGACTTCGAATGTGTTACCTCCAATCCTCACGTCAGTCTGTATGACAGAGGAGGGGAATAGGTGTGGAGAGGTAAGTGACTTGCCCAAGGCCTTGCAGCTGGCCAAGCCTGGTGCTGCGGTTGAGTCCAGGGTGCCTGGCCAGGGCCTGTGCTTATAGTCTACACACTAGGCTGCCTCACAAAGATGGAAACCAGACTCCTTCCTGTGACCTCGGTCCTGCCTATCTCCCACCCTCCATGTTCCTGGGTTCTGTTATTATTAAATGGCCTGCATTTCCTCAAAATGGCCTCATTTAGCTTTGCCATGCCAGGTATGACCAAGAAGTCAACTGATGAGACAACTGGGGGACATGACTCCCATGGATTCCCCTCCTCTCCCTACACCTTCAGGTAGGTATGGGCTGTGCTCTAGGTCTAGAGATGGCTGCCATTAAGAAAACTCTAAGCAATGTCCAAAGTAAAACTCTTCTGCTAGTAACAAAGAGTTAAGAATTGTTCATAATAAATGACAATGTCAAGAATGTATCTCCAAAGGGACTACACTCTGATGGCCCCACAGAGCTCTGATCCCATTGGTGTTCCCACTTCCAGGAACTCACTTCCTCCCCTACATGAGGTGTGCCTTTGTCTCCTTCTAGAGACACATGCTCAGCTGTGGGCTCTTCACACACTGTGCACTGTTCCCCCTCTGCAGTGAAGGGCGGACTGCCTCTTTTCCTCAGTCTTGAAAGGACACTGGGACCCCACCACAGAGTTCTGTGTTTTGCTTGACAGTGAACATCAGCTGGGGGATATGTCACAGTAAGGGGCACTCTGGTTACTGTTGTAACAGCCTATGTGTCTATGTGAGGGTTACCTGAGGGGGTCTTCTAGGCTTTCTGGTCCTTCCTTGCCTGATATCTCAGTCAGTCTCCCACTGAGGCCCGCTCCCTTCCCCCCACAGGCTTCAGCCTCCAGGACTAGGGTCCCCAACTCCCCTGAAGCAGATGCCAGGATCTCTTTGAGTCTTTCGAATCGCGGACTCTCGGGCTAGGCATTCCAACAGCAACTCCTTGGGTGCAGAATCCTGGAAAGGCAACTCTAAAGCTGTCTCAGCTGGGGCCCGACGACGACAGGCTCTGCTTCTGTGAAGGTCTGCAGGACGCCAAAAACATCTCCAGTGCTCCAGGAGGAGCAGCCAATGGAAGCTGCAGCTGAGACCCCTCCCACGCTTCCCCCCCCTCCAGGGCCATCCAGGTCTCTTGCCCCTCCCTCCCTCCTGGCATGCCTGGCACAGACGTGAGGAATCTGGTGGCTGGCTTCAGGGTCTGTAGAACCCTCTCTATCCTGTGGTTCCCAAACAGAGCCTCAGCCCTTCCAGAAATGGCCTGGAGACAGCTCTTTCTGGCCTCCTGTCTCTCAGCTGCTGTGCTCCTGACCAGTGAGTATGGAGAGGACTGGTGTTAGGTGAGGCTGTTCAGCTGGTCCAGATAGAAAGAGGCGGTGTTTACTGTTAAGAGGGCTATGCCTGGTGTGGATGTGTGTGAGAGAGAGAGAGAGAGTGTGTGTGTGTGTGTGTGTGTGTGATTGTAACACAACATAGAAAGAACAGCTTACTTGGTGGTTTCCTGGGGAGACTGCTCTGGGGCTGGGATGTGAGCGTCCCAGGGACCCACACTGGGGCCTGGCAAGTCACAGTGGTGGGGAAGAACTGTCCCTTTGAGGTGCTGCGTCCCTCACCCTGTGCTCTCCCACAGTGCTGCAGGAGGGGACTGGTGCCTCAGTGGGTACCCGGCAGGTGGCAAGACAAGAGGCCCAGGAAGGTGAGTGCAAGGGCCACCCAGGGGTGCAAGGTGGGTAGGCCAGCCACTGCGGTGGCCCTGGCAAGCCTGGGTTGGTTGTGACCAGCCTCTCTTGGATTTTAGATGTGGAACAGAAGATCTTCATGCAGGACTCAGACGCCTCCAATTTCCTCAAGAAGCGGGGCAAGCGGTCCCCCAAATCCCGAGACGAGGCCAACGGTAAGTTTGCTGGAGGTCTGCCTTCTGCTTGCCCCTCCCATTCCTTTCTCACAGTCAGCTGGGCTGTGGGGACTACAAAGGGACCGAGGAGGGCCTCCACCTAGGCCATTGGGTATCCAAATGATGGCGGCTTTGATTTAGGAATTCCACTCTTCCTCAGCTGCAGCTCACATCTTGGACTACACTGTCAGGGTAGGGAACGAAAAAGGGCAGTGCTACATCGAAAGCACTTAATAGAGATTGAGATGCCTCCCAATTTCAGGAAGCTTCAAACGGAAGCAGAAATAGGTTCTAGTCAGGAGGGAACACAGTATCTAGGTGTGTGCTTTCTGGGGGTATCAGATGGCGCCTCATGCGCAACAGCTACCAACAGCACTAGAGGTGGGAAGAGGGCGCCTGGGACTGGGAGCTGCGACTGTGGAGTTGGTGACAGCTTCCTCTCCTTGGCCTCAAGTTTCCTTATTTATAAGCCCCTGAAATTGTGGTATTCAACCAGTAGTGGTTTTTGTTTTCATTTTTGATTTTGGTTTCCAATGCCTTTGGAAGGCTTTTGAGCTTGGAAGTATGTCTCCCTCTTAGTCTGAAGTAGGCCCTGGCATCCCCTGCCTGGCAGGGACCCTTATTTCCATGACCTGCCGACCCTTGAAGGCATCTGAGTTTTTTGCCCTTGAACTAGGTTCTTCCAAGGACTCTGAGCTCTGTCTCTGAGTCTGTGGCTTGATTCATTACTTGTGCATGTGTCTGAATAAACTCTTTGTGTCCCTCGGCACGCTTAACAAGGCTCACTTGCTCAGTAAAAATAACAGGACTGTTTTCAAATGATGAAAATGTGTGGAGATGAAATTCCTTTCCCCCAGCCCCCAACAAACTGGATAAGTAGGAATTACACTGGGAAAATCTCCAGGCCTCACCCAACTTGAGATTTAGAAGTTAACAAACATCCAGAAACACAGGAAGGGCTATGATGAAGGCCGGGCAGTTCTTGATGGAAATCAGAGAAGCGGCCTCTTCTTGTACAAGAGGCGAGTAGTTTCCATCCTCATAAGCTGATTCAGAACCACGAGGAGTGTGATGAAGCCAGAGGTCCCTCAACTCAAACAGAAGCTCTGTGTGTCAGTCGTGGGGTTCAGGACAGCCTGGTGAGGATGTTAGGATGCGCCTGAGGTCACCTGCTGTCCCCTGGGCGAGTTCCGTGCATGGACAGGAGAACAATGCTCAGTTATGTCTCAGGCTGGGTAAAAGGCAAGTGACACAGATAGGCTGGAATCTGGAACCAGGAAATAGGCACCTGACATCTCTAAGCTTCAGGGTGAAGACGCAGGAGGTTCCTTTAGGACGACAGGAGGCACTCAGAATGAAACATAGAAACTGAGAAGGGATGTACACGATGCACGGTGTCGGCATGGCATTTTGTCCAAAGACTTAAATTGTTCCTAGCCCTTGCTGAGTCAAGGGTCCCATTTGTCATACCCCCAGAAAGGCAATTTGGGAAGACGGTTCATTTTTTGAAGTCCATAGAAATGGAAGATGCTTCTTTAGGAATTGGTGATGGCTCATTAAGCACTTGCTTCCTACACTCCAAACCCTTTTCTCTCCCATCCCCATGGGGTTTCTGGGACCTGGAGCAACATTGGAGCTCAGGGTGGGTCATAAGGGGGGATGGTAAGGCGAAAGGTGTGTTCTGGGCCAAGTAGTGAGTGTGGGCTCTGGTTTGTCCCACGCTATGCCTTGACCAAATTTGTGACTTTGATTAGGTCACTGAACCTCTCTGAGCCTCAGTTCCCTCCTAAGAAATGTGTGGATATGGGGCAAGGGGGTTAAGTGTGGGGGAAGGACTGGAGAACCAATTCCTTCTGCCAGACTCAAGAATCCTACAACTATATCGGTAAAGACATAGTGTGGGAAAAGCATGGGATTTACCTAAGAAATCTGCACTGAGACCAATTCACAGATAACTGGATTTTTTACTCTGAGTTAAATAAAATAATGTAATATAAATAACAAGTATTTAATTAATTCACTTATTATTGTAGGCCCCTTAACTTTCAAACATTTCAGATGGTTCATGGTATTAATTATTGCACAAAGAAATGCTCCGTTGTTTGTCCTAGCACCACTGTAATATGGGGTGGGGCAGGAGCCCAATGGCTTCCTCAGTTTCTCTGCTTCCATCATCACTGGTCTCCTGACTTCCTCCTGCACAGCAGTGCCTCGGTCTCCCCTCTGATGTGATCATACCAGAGGAGTGTGAGGTGTCCTTGAGGGACAGTTCTTCCTGCACCAGACATGGCCTTCCTGCTGTTGTGGATTTGTCCAGTTGAAGCCCAGTTAAAAGCAATTATTTTGATACTAAGAGAGTTTTCAGTAATTTCCTTCAGATGACCAGAGCTCTCATACCAAAGAGGTCAAGATTTTAGGGTAGAAATAGATGAATCTGGAAGCTATTTTACACCAAAAGATCTCCCAATCCAAAAAGATTTTTTTCAGGCTAAATTAAAGCAAGTGAGGATCAGCTGCACCTGCTGGTGAAGTGTGATGTGGTGTTTGGGCGGGGTGGGGGCGGAGGGGATTCCTGCTGGGGCTCAAGGTGCTGCTGGGCGGCTTCACTGTTCAACTGCCAAGGAATGGTCACCATATTTATACGTTCTTGGTGACAGTTTTCACTTATGACTGGCGGTATTTCTTCTGACCACAGAGGTATACGCCCCAATGTTACCATGTCCAACTCTTGGTTTCAGCTCAAGGTCAGGGTCATGAGATCAAGGTCATGGTCAGCGTCATGAGATCAATCCTCACGTCAGGCTCCATGCTCAGTGTAGACTCTGCTTGAGATTCTCTTTCCCTTTCGCTCTTCTCCTCTCCCTGTTCTCTCTCTCAAATAAATAAAATCTTAAAAAAAAATAAAAGTTTATAGCCAACTTTACTAGAATGCATTGCTTTACAAAATAAGGGATACCAGAAGTCGGTATTTTCAACATCAGGAAGTTTACCTGATCATCTCACCTCATCATCTGCACCAATTCCCTATTGCCATTGCCAATGGACCCTACATTTACAACTTAAAACCACATTTACTGTCTCCTAAGTTGCTCAGCAGTCCAGATATGCCTTAGGTGGGGGCCTCAGGCTCAGCATCTATCCCAGGCTGCAGTCCTCTCAAGGCCTGACTGCAAGATCTGCCTTAAACAAGCCTCAGTGCCTTGCTGACTATCTGTCAACGCTACCAGTTCCTTGCCATGAGTGGGCTTCTCTGTAAGACCGCTTACAACATGGCAGCTGGCTTCGCTCAGAACGAGATGCCCAAGAAGAAAACCACATTCCATCCTGTCTGCCAACTTCTGTTCATTAGAAGAGAGTCATTAAGGCCAGCCCACACAAAGGGAGGGAACGGCCTAAGGACACATGGATACCAAGGACCTTCTCAGATCTTCCTACCTCATTTTATCATCCCCAACATCACTGTGCCCTGTATACATTTCTATCACAGCAGCCATTCTGCTGGGTATGACACTTTTGTATTTTTCTCCTTATCTGGATTATAGGCCACTAAAATAGAGGGACAGAATCTTTCTTACTTGCCTTTTTAATCTGTGCCTGGCACACATTTTGGCTGTGACAGCTGCTCAAAGATGGACTTTTCAAAGGTATTAATGTGAAATTAACTTTACTATTTTTAAATGATTTTATTTATTTATTGGAGAGAGGGAGTACATAAGACACAGAGAGAGAGAACATGGGCAAGGGAGGGGCAGAGGGACAGGGAGAAGCCCAATGGGAGCTTAGAGCCCAATGTGGGACTTGATCCCAGGACCCTCAGATCATAACCGGAGCCGAAGGCAGATGCTTGACTGACTGAACCACCCAGCTGTCCCCAATGTGAAATAAACTTTAAGTTGATTATTCCTCCTAGAATTCATTCCTTTTTTTTTTTTTTAAGATTTTATTTATTTATTTGACACAGAGAGAGATCACAAGTAGGCAGAGAGGCAGGCAGAGAGAGGGGGTAGGGAAGCAGGCTCCCCGCTGAGCAGAGAACCCAATGCGGACTCGATCCCAGGACCCTGAGATCATGACCTGAGCCGAAGGCAGAGGCTTAACCCTCTGAGCCACCCAGGCATCCCATCCTAGAATTCATTTCTAATCATTGGATTTCTAGTTTCTAACTGGCCCAGTATACTCAAATGCACCACTAATTTTATGAGTGAAGCTAAACCGCTTTTCGCATTTGCAAAACGTGATGCTTGGATGGGGTGAGTTCCTGGTTCCTTCAAGTTTTAAAGTTTGTGTCAGGAGTAAACCATCTTCGCGAAGCCCCCCATCCAGCCCCCTCCCAAACCACCTCTCCCCACCAGGTTCAAGTTTCTCAGGAAATGATCAGTGTTCCCATTCCCCTAAATGTGTGCCTCTGTCCCCATTCTTGGAGGCAAATCTTGCTTCTTGCCATTTCCCAGTGGAGAACAGGCAGAAGCTGCGGGCTGACGAGCTGCGGAGAGAATATTATGAAGAACAAAGGAATGAGTTTGAGAACTTCGTGGAGGAGCAAAATGATGGTAAGAGCTCTTCAGCGAGTGTCTTTGGGGAAGTGGGCCTTTGGGGGAAAGTCAAAAGTTGCTTCCACTTCTCCCTAAATTTGAATTAGAAGAGGGAGGGGTAAGAAAGGCTTTTTCCTCAGTTCACATCTACTGGAGTCTTGAAGGAAGAAAGTCACACAAACGGCTACAGGACTTGAGAAGGAAAGAAGAGGACACAACACCTAGATTTCCACTGGCTCGGGGAAATTTTTGGCTGATCATATCTTCTCCCACTTGGGGACTGAAGTGGTGGCCTGTGTTCCCTGTCTTAGTGCCTTTGCTAGTGGGTTAGCTCTGGTTACAGGTGTGTTGGAAAGATTTCAAACTCACTTTCAACTCCCCTGGATTCACAGCAACATAACAGCTCTAGGAACCATCATTCTGGCCTCCATTCACCTGTTCACTATCATCAGTATCTTTTTCTTTTTTTTAAGATTTAACTTATTTGACAGAGAAAGAGCACAAGCAGGGGGAGCAGCAGGCTCCTCCCAAGCAGAGAGCCTAATGTGGGGCTTGATCCCAGGATCCCGGGATTATGACCTGAGCCAAAGAGACACTAAGTGTCTGACTAAGCCACCCAGGCACCCCTATAAATCAGTATCTTATCTGACCGGTGTAACCAAACCAGGAAATCCGACCTCAGAAAGCAACTCACCCACAGTGTTGGGCACCCTCTAAGTTTTGCACAACTGCTCTTGCCTTTCCTAGGCCTTGGCTTTGTGTCAGCATCTCTTGCCAGGACACACTTGATTCCCTGCCTCAGCCCTAAGGCAGATAAGCCTCCCCGCCCCGCTCAGGCAATGTTGATTTCACCAAGGCCTCAGAGGTAACAGCTGGGTGTGGGCTTGGACGGGGGCAGAGGGAGGTGCTGTTTTTGAACCAGATTCCATGGCATGGGATGGCACTTTGCATCAATTAAGTGTCCTCAAGTGTCACCCACACCAAACCCCATAGAAATACTTATTAGGGCTGAGGCTAGCAGGCCAGAATGTGTATTTATGTTTATTTCTGTTTGGTCTTTCCCCCACACTTCAAGAAGGAAATGCTCCTGGGCAAGCTCCTGAAAGTATGTGAGCTTGGACAAAAGGCCGCAGTTTAGGTGACCTTTGCTATGGAAAGTCCATGATTTTCATTCTGATGTCATGAGCCTCCTGGCTTGTATGTTCTGGCTGATTTGGGAGGTAACATTCTCTGAGGGCTTCTCTTGAGAACAGGATAAAATCACCAGGTATTCAGGGGCTGCAGGTCATGCCCACTGGCTCACAGGTGGCACCGGAGCCCCTGCAAACAGGTGGTGGGCTTGGACCCCACCAAATCAAGCTTTCCTGGGAACATCCGGGGGGTGGGAGCTAGGATGTTGTAACTCAGAGGCAAAATATTTCTGTTGGACAGTTGTTTACCCTGGTGGACAGTTTGGGGAGAGGCATTTAAAATATGAGCATGTGGCCTGAAAAATTCCTTCAGGGCTTTTTTGTTTTGTTTTTTAACTCACTGTATTAATAATAGGACTTTATTTTGAGCATTTGTAAATGTTTCCAGTCCCCATACCTAGCATCTGGGTGGAGAACACTCACTGTTTTCCCTTTCACAATGGAGTAGGGTTCCATCTGGGAATTAGTTCCTGCAGTGGGATGGAGTGAGGAGTGAGGTAAGGAGAGCATGCCCTCCCTGCCCCAGTGCCCCTGCAGCGGGATAAAGAAAGGAGGCAGAGGTGGAGCAGGTCCAGCCTGCCAGAGGGTAAATGTTGACGTGAAACCATTTCAATTCTCCTCCTCTGCCCTCACCTCTGACCCCTCCGGGCGGCAGCACTGAAGGTGGTAGCCAGGTTGGTGAAACCTCTACTCCAGGGCAGCACGCTCAGCCCTTCTCTGATGCCTCCACATACTCCTCAGTCAGGACCCTGGTTTTTTGATTGGCTATTTTCATCTGACCATGTCACCTATTCTCAGAATAAATGGCAGCAGCTGCAGGTTTGTCCCCACCCCTTAAAAACAAATGCTAAGGAATGACTGTGGATAAATGAAAGGCCTAGGATTTCTGAAGGCGTAAGTTTAAGCAGGTAACCTTCCTGAAAGCTTGAGAAGCCAATCTTGCAGGTACATCAACCCATCTGGGACATGGGACCTGTTCTGGGAGAGCTGTGGCTCCTGGCTATTTCTCTACTCAAACCCCCGGTTTGATGAGGCAAAGATACCTTTGTGCCTTTGAGTTCTGCTGAGAGTGTCAGGATAAACAGTGTGTTGAGCTCCTACCTCTGAGGACTGTGTAGGAGCCAAAGTCTGCCTCCACCTTCAAAGCCAGAAGCCTGGGTCGGCCCATCTGGGCTTGGCCACATAACACCTGGGCTTGGCTAAACATGCTCAGCCACAGGTGGTCCCTTACACAAAAGCCACGCTGTTTGGGCCTTTGCCAGGGAGAACTTCCCTTTGTCTAAGTGAAATGGTCTATGAAGAAAGCGGCATGACCTAGAGAAAAAAAATTAATTTCTATGCCAAAATCATGCTCTCAAGATTGGCAAAGAGTAGCTGATCTATGTGGCCTGAGAAAGGTCGGAAGACCCAAAGCTCCAGCTGGGGCCTGACTCTAAGCTCCAGACTGTCCTGGGGTACTAAGTCCCAAAGGCAATTTCCAGCATCAAGGGTAGCATCGACTCCAAGTTCACAGAGGAAGGAAACACACACAGCAGCCATGATGCCTGAATACCCAGCCGTAACAAGGGGTCCTTCTTGTCGAGGGCATCTGGTATCAAGGGAGCTAAGGACCACACAGACACACATTTTCTCTGCATCCTGATGTCATCAGGTTGTCCTGTTTGCCCAGTGCTCCAGAGAATGAGGTTCACTAGCACCAAAGTCAGGTTCACAGGCTTTTTGGTGGTGAAGCCCACATTTGAAAAAAAAAAAAAGTACAACTTTTGGGGGTCTGAATCCTTGATACCATCTTTTTCTGTTAGAACTTCCTATTCTCCCAACATTTTCCACAAATACTTAAAAACTGTGGTAAAATTTACATAAAATCCGCCATAGTCACCACTTTTAAGTGGACAAGTCAGTGGCATTTGGCTCATTCACACTGTTGTGCCACCAGCAAGACTATGGATTCCTAGAACCCTAGCATCACCCCAGAGATGAACTCTGTACCCGTTATGCAACAGTTAACTCCCCATTGCCCACAGTCCCTGCTCAGCTCTAGTTCATTTTGTTCTCTTCCAATTTGTCTGTTTCAGGTATTTTATAGAAGTGGAATCACATGGTACATGTCTCTTTGGGTCTGGCATAGACACATAAACACTGAACGTATTTCAAGATTCACACATGCTGTAGCATGTTATTAGAACTTCATTCCTTTTTATGACTGAATAATACATATGTATGTGTGTGTATTTGTGTACTAAAAACTCTCTTCTGTTCTTTTTACCCTTTTATTTGGAAAAATTTCAAACACATGGAAAAGTATATAGTTCAGTGAACCCCCATATAACCATCACCCAGAATCAACGATTATCAAATTTCCCTCCACTTTGCTTCACCCACCCCCTTTCTGGAGAGTTCTTAAAACATAATTTTATTTTATTATTTTTTTAAAAGATTTTATTTATTTGAGAGACAGAGATCACAAGTAGGCAGAGAGGCAGGCAGAGAGAGAGGGGGAAGCAGGCTCCCCGCTGAGCAGAGAGCCCGATGCGGGGCTCGATCCCAGGACCCTGGGATCATGGCCTGAGCTGAAGGCAGAGGCTTTAACCCACTGAGCCACCCAGGTGCCCCAAAACATAATTTTATTTTTAAAGCCTGAGAAAAAATTACTCATAATGGCATCACTTGAAGTTGACAGTTATTTCCTTCCATGATGTCATTTTTTAACCATAAAGCCTGTTGTCTCTTTTCATTACTGTTCTGTTCTCTTTGTACTTCATTTCTTTGTTGTTGCCTCTCCCTGCTTTGGGGGCTGTATAAGGGAAAGAGCACAGGCCGGGACATAAGTCTTGATCTTGACTCTACTGGCTTCCAGATGTGTCTCCTGACTGGGCTTGGCACCCAAAGTGACTTTCAGGTCTTTCAACTCAGATGTTCTGTTCGGCACCGTTTGCTCATGTCGCCACAGGGTAGGTAGTTTGGGTAGATGGCTGCCAAGAGCTTGGTGGCTCTCCTCAGATCAGAGTCCTCTCCATGCTAACATGACCATTTTATCTCTGCTCCCCAGAACAAGAAGAGAGAAGCCGGGAAGCTATTGAGCAGTGGCGCCAGTGGCATTACGATGGCTTGTACCCATCATATCTCTATAACCGCCACCACATCTGACCTCATCTTGACAGACCACGGTGGAGCCTGAAACTCACATACCCACCCCAGATGTTTGAACAACACTTCCACGTGAACAGGCCCCTTCAAAGGGTCTCAACTCGGGGCCTGTTGTGGTAAACACACATGCCTTTTGCTCTGATGGATTAAGATGCCCTGGCTTTCGCTTCTTTGCAGATGATTTTCTGAGGTGGGCTAACACCTGTGGGGCTTCCTAGCACCAAACCCACAGTGACTTCCCCTTACTTAGCCATTGTTCCCACGGTAAGACTCTTGTCCTGTAGAACAATGCAAAGGATCGCAGTAAAGAGAAAAGATGATGTTTGCTTACAGCTTAGAAATAAAAGTGCTGAGTCATCACTGTGCATCATCTTGTGAAATCTCAAACCAAGTCATGCCAACTTGTTTCCCTGAGCCTGATTGACCCATTACTCTTCACTGACTTAGGCATTTGAAAGCCTGAACTCAAGGGACATTGCTCATGATTTTCTCAGCCTGTCTCAGCAAGTCACATAAGTGAAAGAGAAATGTTAACATAATTGTTTAGGTTAAGACCATTCTCCAGGACTGTTACTGAGCCCAAATGCTTCTCACATCTCTGAGGAGTCTCAGTATTCAACTGGTTTCTGAACTACATCGAATCAAAAGGGAGGGTTACAGCAAGGCCAGCTGTAACCAAAACTATAAAGCAGAAGAAATTTAGCTTTGGTATTACCTCATTTTCCCTCCTAGTGCCTGTAGGCCTTAGCTTAAGGCTGCAATAGCATCATGTAACAAGCTGGGTGGCTTGACACAATAAAAATGGATTCTCTTACAGTTCTGGAAGGTGGAAGTCCGAATTCAAGGTGTCAGCAGAGCCATTTTCTAGGGGAGGATCCTGCCTTGCCTGCTGCAGCTTCTAGTGGTTCCAGGACTCCCTGGCTGGTGGCAGCATCACTCCGATCTCCGTGTCTGTTGTTATGGGGCCTTTTCTGTCTTCACATCACCTTGCCTCTATGTGTATGTGTCTCTTCTCTTCTTGATACCGCTTTTTTTTTTAAGTCAGCCCTACACTCAATGTGGGGCTTGAACTCACAAACTCAAGATCAAGAGTCACATGTTCTACCTTCTTTTAAGGACACCAGTCATACTGAATTAAGGAGGGAGGGGGACCCAACTCAGCTTCTAACAGTGTCCCTTTCTTCTCTCCCGACCACCCCACTGCCTGCCCCAGACTCACCATCTATCTTACTTTATCCTTGCTCTCAACTACCCTCAGGAATTCCCTACTTAAAATGCAGAACAATCAAGAACAACTACAATAGGCACTTCTAGTGGGGACACAGTGCATTAGAAGATAGAGGACTCTAGCTGAACTACAAGCACCCCCTCTTAGCCATCTCCTTGTCTCCACCTTGGGCCCTCTGTTTCCCCTGAGACCTGGGTCCCTGGCCTGCTAGTCCAGCCTGCTTCTGAGGTTGGGATCCCAAAGCAGCATAGGTGGACTTTGCTTTAAGGAAATGCTGCTCACTCTGGCAAAATACCCCACCAAAGGGGTGCCTGGTTGGCTCAGTGGGCTAAAGCCTCTGCCTTCAGCTCAGGTCATGGTTTCAGGGTCCTGGGATCGAGCCCCACGTCGGGTTCTCTGCTGAGCAGGGAGCCTGCTTCCCACCCCTCTCTGCCTGCCTCTCTGCCTACTTGTAATCTCTGTCAAATAAATAAATAAAATCTTAAAAAAAAATACCCCACCAGAGTTGGCACAGTAAGAGCAGGCCATTTTAAAATGAATGCATGTATTTTTAAGTAATCTTTTAAAAGGCTAATAAAATCTAGTGATGAAGCAATCATGCATGTTCCAGATCATCTCATCTAGTCAGCACTGTATTTTCTCACACAAACTTTAAGCAGGAGCTGAACCGGCCTTGGGAAGGTAAGAAGGGCATAGGGCAAACTCTATCATCAAACACTGTCACCCCAGCAGGTGGAATACAGGAGCCGTTCTCTTCTCAGGAGTCCTGGGATTCATACTGAGCAGACTCAGGCTTGGGGTCCAAGTCCCAGCACGACAAAAGCCACAGGAGTGCCCATTTTTTCCGTGCTTGTGTTGATGATGCGCTTGTGTTGAATTTGCCTTAAGCATGGAGACCGGTGGCCGAGCCTCTGGAATCCTCTGATTATGCTCCGAAGAGTGTACTCTGAAGTCGTGTTATCAATCTGTACCTTTGCGGTCTGTGAGTGTCTGAACTGGATCTAACTGGAATGGTTCCGTAAGGAAACCAGGAGAGTAAAGAAAACTTTCCTCAGAATTGGAAAAACATGCACATAATACTTAACGGAGAAGTGCTATTTCACCACTTAAAATGTCCTTCACATGTTTACTCATCCTCACCCAATTTTTTTTTTTAACATTTCCCCTGTAAAATTATGTCATTTACAGTATGTGGTCAATGTAGCAAATTCAAACAACAGAGAATCCATTACACACGGGGCGCCTGGCTGCACCTGACTGGCTCAATCGGTAGAGTGTGCAAACTCTTGATCTTGGGGTTCTGAGTTCGAGCCCCACGTCAGGTGTAGAGATTACTTAAAAATAAAATCTTAAAAAAAAAAAAAAAGGAAATCCATTACACATGAGAATTTTTCCTTTTTGCTTAATTTAATTCTACTCTGAGGTAAGCCCCGTTGGTGGTTTGGTATGTATCCTTCCACTTTTCCTGTCTATTCTCACACACATAATTCACCCTTTCTAAAGGCAAAATAACACTTAATTATGCAAATCCGGAATGCCCCACAATCAGTGCAGAAAGGAACTACTTAGCAGATCTGAGTTGGCCACACGGAACTGGCTGATACCAAAGTTGAGTTCTGGAAGCTCCCTCTTTCTAACAAGGTCTAGCAAGAGTATTCGCCTCAACCAAGTAGCTCGTTATTAAATTGTCACAGGCATGGTCCTTGCTTCTTTCCATAAGCAAGGAGAGCATCATGGGATTGGGTCCTTTTAAAGCTGGTGCAGCTCTCCCAGCTTTAAGCACACTTCTCTGTGAGGTAATGGGTGCTTAGGGAATTGTTTGTGTTCCCAAGTTTTCTCCAGTAAGCCCTATTTTGTATTTACATCATATGGCCTAGTGTTTGTGTGTGTCTTTGTTCCCTGTGAATGTCAGTGACCATCCTAGATTTAACTTACCCATTCCTCTATTAGTAAAAGAGGTTTCTTGGAAAGAAATGATGGGTCATAACTTACACACGTTAAACTGGACAAATCAGATTTCTCTTTGAAGAAGTTATATGTGCTTTCTGTCACTGGACACCTCTGCCGGTCCTTTCTTAAACAAGCAAACTGAGAATACTGGCAGAAAGGTCGGGAATGGGGAACTCTTTCAGGATACACTGTCTATGGTGTTTCCTCAGACAGAAAATGTCACCTTCAGTTCTAGTCTCCAAATCACACCGCATCTGCAGGAGCCACACATTTCCACTAGCGACCCCACAGCCTTTCAGCCTGTTTTCAACAGAAAATCTCCTTAGGAAATCTGCTTTTCTCCACAGCCTTCACTGAAAGGACCCAACAGCTTTAAATGAGAACATGATCACACTGGAGGAAATTGGCATCAAGAAAAAACTCTGCAGTTGCCTCCAAATTTCTTTACTATTTTTACTCATTACCTGATAAGAAATTATTTGAGAGTGAATATTTCAAAGTTTCAGAACATAAATCTCAACAGAAAGGAACGGAATTCTGCTGTTTGCTATCTCTCTTCTCTGATCTTAAGTGAACTCAGCTTGGGCAGAACAAAGGTCAGAGGTCTTCCTCTCTGGAATACAGGGCAGGAGATATACGCAGGGGCCCCACCCGTGACAGTGGCAGCACTGGGAGCCCTAGTGAACTGGCCAGATATACCCCTGCCTCAGTCTTGCTCTTGTGGGTGGGGCTCCTCTCAGCACCTCATCTCACACCTAGAAGAGAAATTCCTGTTGAGCGGCGCATAGGAGCAACACAATCCTGTATTTAGCTGGGTTACTAAGTGGAAGTAGACATGGCGAGCCAACCAGCTGTGGCTGGGAGTTGGGCACCAGCAATGCAGCCTGGCTGACTGCTAGCTCTGAACCCAAGGCAGGACTGCAGGCTGCTGGCCCGGGGGACAGGTGAGCTGGCGCTTTACCAACACTAAGCTGCCTTCCTGCTTGGCCAGATCCAAGAGCTTTTCAGTTGGTAACCCTAATTTACAAGGGGGAATGTGTATGGTTACACACACAGCTGTGCAACAGGAAAAAAAAAAAAAAAAAGCAAAGCGTTGCTCTCCACCTTAGCCATAAAAATGGAGGAGCCACATTTTGGGTCATCTTGGTTACCCAAATGCCTTCTAGTAAGAGGGCCAACAACCAGGTAGAGGGCCGCTGATGGAATCATACCCACAGCCACCCACACCTGCAGGAAGGAATGTTGAGGCCAGGTAGATGGCAAGAATCAAGAATGGTGTGGCTGAGTAGCCAGTTTAAAACAATAAAACAGCCTGTCCTTGCCTCTTTAATGGCTATGCTTGGAATGTTGGCTCCAAATAAAGACCTCTGGCAGAAAAAATAAATCTATTACCTCATTTTACCCCCATCCACAACAAGGGTCCCATTATACCTCAGCATTTTCAAATTCTGCCCTGAATTCCTTCACTAAAAACCAATCACAGTCATTTTTCCTGGGCAGGGAGAAACATGCCAAAGGTAACACAATCGGGAATCTGGGCAGCCACATTTACTAGGAAATGAGTAATGGAGAATCCATGTTTTTAGAGACTGGCCTTGTCAAAAGTGTGGCTTTTTGGACACTTCTCTGTTCTTTCATTACTCTCTCCCGGTCCTTTGGGGATTCCAGGCAAGTGGTTGAAAACAAATTTGTCAAAGGATGAACTGGTGAAAATTTATTATTTTTATTTATTTATATAGAGTTTATTTGTTTTTAAGTAATCTTTATACCCAATTATGGTGCTCAAACTCACAACCCCAAAACCAAGACAAGAGTTGCATGCTCCACTGACTGAGCCAGGCTGGTGCCCTGAAAACATTATTTTTAAAAATTTTCATTTACTGTTTAAGAGAGACAGCGAGAGGAAACAGGGCGGGGGAAAGGGCAGAGGAAGAGGGAGAAGGAGTATCCTAAGAAGGCTCCATGACCAACACGGAGAAGACTCTGAGATTATGACCTGAATCGAAACCAAGAGTTGGCCACTTAACTGAGCCAGCCAGAAGCTCTGAAAACTCATTATTTTTAAATCACTATTTTTTTATGTTGCCATTTGCTTTTTCCTGCTTCTTTTTGCTCCAGGGGAGATTTTTACAAATTATTATCATGTGCCTTTGTTTACTTAGTTGTGTGGTTTTTTTGGGGGGCGCGGGAGGAAGTGGTCATTTTTGTTGAGTCTCAGAATGATTTTTTTAAATTTAAAAAATGTGGTACGTGCTTTTTTATCAGTTTAATTTGGTTGGGTAGCTCATTTCTAATTCATTTCCAACCAATTGTACTCCAATTCTCTGACAAGTTTTTCATAATTTAGAAGTTCTTAAAGGATTTGTCCAAAAGCAAATTGGTTAAACATATGGATATTCTAGGATGCTTGGGTAGCTTAATTATTAAGCGCTTGCCTTTGGCAGGGGTCATGATCCCAGGGTCCTGGGATTGAGTCCTGCATCTGGGTCCTTGCTCAGCAGGGGGGAGCCTGCTTCTCTCTCTCCCTGCTGCTCCTGCTTGTGCTCTCTCTGACAAATAAATCTTTAAAAAAAATATATGGATATTCTAGTTCACAACTGGTAACTTTGGTAAAGCCTGTGATCTTACAATGTATTAACACTTTTTAAAAAAACATTTTATTTATTCATGAGAAACTGAGCGAGACACATCATAGAGATTACAAATTATTTTGAATTTTTAAGTTAAGAATACTTTGATTCAGTAATATATACATATGGTTTAAAAATTTAAAGGACAGAAAAGAATATAGTGTCCTTCTGCCTCCCAAAGAAAACCATTATTCCCAAGTCTTAAGTATCCTTCAAGTGATCTGTGCACTTTATTTTTATTTTTATTTTTTTAAGATTTTATTTATTAGTTAGAGAGAGAGAGAGCGAGCACAGGCAGACAGAGAGGCAGGCAGAGGCAGAGGGAGAAGCAGGCTCCTTGCAGAGCAAGGAGCCCGATGCGGGACTCGATCTCAGGACGCTGGGATCATGACCTGAGCCGAAGGCAGCTGCTTAACCAACTGAGCCACCCAGGCGTCCCTGATCTGTGCACTTTAAAGTATCTAGCTATATTTTTTCATTTTTGCTTTTTTTTTCACATTTATGTCTTAAATTTAAAATTCATTTTTTGACCAATGATGCTCACTTTATTAAGGCAACTTTTTACCATTAAAAAAAAAAGCAGCATAGTTAGAGTTGAGAAGTTTTCATAAAGTCATGAAAAGAAAGCTTCTTATGGGAATGATAGTGAGCAGATCCGTCTAAAAAGAACGTTCACCTAATATGTAAAACAAAGGGGAAAAATTGTTTTCTACATAATTTCTCATTAATTTAGAGCAGTAATAATGAATCTCAAATGACACACTGGTGCGTATGAATCATTTAGGGAACAGGCCCCCAGATGTAAAACTTTCCTAAATAAAAGTGGAAGCCTCATTAATATGAGGCAGTGAGGTCAGGGTACACTAGCTTAAGATTTTATTAGCTCATGTTTGGTTGTTTATCACATACCCAGTGCAGAATTGAGGTACTGAGAGGCAAGACATTTTATATTTTGTAAGGTGATAACCCTAAAATACTCTTAGATTGGTATCATGAAGTCACTGGTCAAAAAGAAAACAGTTCATCCCTTTATTAAATCACTGAGGACACTCTTTCTGTACCTTTAACTCTAAGTGCCCAAATGACACAGATACCATTGTTGTTTTGGCATGATTGATAATTATGTGAAGATAAAATTCAGCACAACCTGAAAATGAACTCAACCCAGGACTTGACATGACCTCCCCCTCTCAAGGTCAAGCTTACTGGTGCTCAGCTGATAACATCACTAGGGGATGCATGAGAAGACAAACAAAACCCACAGTTATTTATAGATCTTCTTGTTAAGCCTTACCCAGAAAACTTTGATACTTAATGAAAGAAAATGCTTTCCTCTTTAGAAGGGGAACAACATCAGTCATAGATAAGAACTGCAGTGTTAAAACTTTTCAGGCAACATGATCCAACATGTAGAAAATCCTCAGGAATCTATAAAAAAGCTGCTGAACTAATATGTAAGTTTAACATGGTCCCAGGATACAAGGTCAACTGACAAAAATGCATTATATTTCTATATCCTAGCAAGTAATAACTGGGAATTGCAGTGCAAAAAGTATCCCTTACAATACCATCAAAACTGTAAGATGTTTAGAAATAAACGTGACAAAATATAAATAGTCTATATACTTGAAAGATGGCTAACTTGGACATACACATGGCCAGCTACACCACTAGACTGAAGAGCCACCTCTGCCTCCTCCTGACAGCCTTTTGAGATTTCAGTTGATTTTTATAACTGACCACTTGTTTTTCCTCTCCAGGGACTTTAAAACCCCACTCATATGTTTTAAACTTACTAGTAAAGCGTGAGCCCATGAAATACTAACCCCCACCCTGACCCCAGGGAAAGCAGAGCCCCAGGCCCATGTGCACCCTTCTACACAAGATCTTGCTGTTTGGTATGTTATGTGATTTCCAGGGGTTATAATTTATAAACCTTTATTTTTTCAAAGTTTACTGATGGTTATTGTTGAAGGGCATCTTGCAATTATAACAGGAATTACAAAGGCCAGAACAACCACAACACTGGCTATTCATATGCTGAGAAAGGCACAAATACTACTAAATGTTGCTGAGAAAAATTAAAGACCTAAATAAAGGGAGAGATGTATTATATTCACCGATAGAAAGTCTTAAGATGTCAATCTCCCCAAATTGATCTGTAGATTAAACAATCTTTTTTTTTATTAAATATTTTACTTAATTATTTGAGATAGAGAAAAAGAGTGCGTGCACATGTGGAGAGAATCTCAAGCAGACTCCATGCTGAGGGTGGCACCTGATGCAGGGCTCAATCTCATGACCCTGAGATCTTGACCTGAGGTGAAACCAAGAGTCAACATGTTTAATGAGTCACCCAGATGTTCCTTAACCACAATCTTAATAAAAATTCCAGTAGGGACTACCCCCCTCCCCAGAAGAAATCAGCATGCCACTTCTAAAATTTACACTGAAATGCAAAGGACCTAGAATTGCCAAAACAAATTTTAAAAATAACAAAGATGAAGGATGAACACTACTTGATACCAACACTTGTTACAGCTATAATCATTAAGACAGCACAGTACTGACATAAGGATTGACATACACTGTATGAATATATCATTACTGTAATAAAACTGAGTCCAGAAGTAGACCCCAAAATACAGGATCAACTGATTTCTGATGAAGAAGGAAAAATAATCTAATGGGGGAAGTGCTCATCTTTTCACTGAGTGATGCTGTAAATGAGTGTCCATTTGGAAAACAATGAACCTGAACCCTTATTCACTGCTTATACAACAATTAACTTGAAATGGACCATAGATGGAAGAGTGAAAGCTAGAACTATAGTAAAATATCCTATAAGAACATCTTTGTGACTGTTAAGGCAGGTAAAGAAGACAGGCAGGTCTGTTAAGGCAGGTAAAGAAGTCTAGAAGACAAAATGCATGAACTAAAAGTGGATCATCTGATAAAATGGACTACATTTTAGTCTTTGAGACACTGCTCTTTGAGACACTGTTAAGAGAAAATGAAAAGGCAAATTTCACACTGGGAGTAAATATTCATCACACATATATCTGCAAAACACTTGTATCCAGAATATGGGAAGAACACTTTTTATTTTATTTATTTATTTATTTATTTTAAGATTTTATTTGACAGATGGAGATAACAAGTAGGCGGAGAGGCAGGCAGAGAGAGGGAGGAGGAAGCAGGCTCCCCGCTGAGCAGAGTGCCGGATGCGGGGCTCGATCCCAGGACCCTGGGATCATGACCCGAGATGAAGGCAGAGGCCTCAAACCACTGAGCCACCCAGGCGCCCCGGAAGAACACTTTTTAAAAAAATTTATTTATTTTTATTAGTTTCAGAGTAAGAATTCAGTGATTTATCAATTGCATACAACACTCAGTTCTCATTACATCCAGTGCCCTCCTTAATGCCCATCACCCAGTTACCCCATCCCCCCACCCACCTCCCCTCTGGCAACCTTCAGTTTGTTTCCTAGAGTTCAGTGTCTCTTACAGTTTGCCTCCCTCTCAATTTTCAACTTATTTATTTTTCCTTCCCTTCCTCTATGTTAATCTGATTTATTTCTGAAATTCCACATAAAAATACATGGAAGAATTCCTACTCAACTTGATCAATCAGTTAACAGGTATTTTGCCAAAGAAGATACAGGAATGCCAATAGCACATGAAAAGATGCCAGTATCAACAGTCATGAGAAAACATAAATTCAAACTGCAAAGAGATACCACCACACATCTATTAGAACAGTTACAACTTAAAAAGACTGACAGTATCAAATATTGGTGAAAATGTGGAGCAAATGGAATCCTCACACATTATTAATGGCTGTGTAAAATGGCATGACCCCTCTATTTTTAAAATTTTTTAAAGATTAATTTATTTTTAGAGAAAGTACACATGCATGTGCAGGGGGAGGGGCAGAGGGAGAGAAAGAATACCAAGCAGACTCCCTGCTGAGCGTGGAGCCCCACATGGGCTTGATCTTGTGACCCTGAGATCAAACCTAAGCCAAAATCAAGAGTCGGATACATAACTGACGGAGACAACTAGGTGCCCTAGTGCAACCCCTTTAGAAAATATGCAGTGTTTTTCTTTTTTTTTTATTTGAGATTTTATTCATTGGAGAGCGAGTATGGGCAAGGGACTGGGGGAAGGGGCAGAGGAAGAAGCTGAGCAGGGAGCCCGATGCGGGGCTCAATCCCAGGACCCTGGGATCATGAACTGAACCATAGGCAGATGGTTAACCCACTGAGCCACCAGGAACCCCTAGTTTAGCAGTTTCTTAAAAAGCTAAACATACTTAGCATTTGACCCAGAAATCCCATTCTTAGGTATTTACCTGAGAACAAAAACACATAGTCAAAGAAAGACTTCTACCTGAATAAAAAAAATAAAAATGAACAATAAAAAATAATAAAAATGAAGAATAAAAATAAATGAAACAATACAAAATGAATAAAAACAATAAAAAAATGAGCTACTGGTATATGCAACAACACAGATGTATTTTGAAATATGCTGAATGAAGAAAGCCAAATACAAGAGTGTGTTCTGCATGATTTTATTTAAGTGAGACTCACAAGAACGGCAGAAATTATAGGGACAGAACACAGATCCGTGATGGGTAGGGGAGGACAGGGAAAATCACACAAGCCACTGATGGGATGGAAATGTCCTACATCTTGCTTGTGGTGGTGTCTGTGTTCATCAAAATTTTATCGTATCATACAGTTAAAATGTGTGCCTTTTACTGGGTGAAATTTAGGCCTTAATAAAGTTGATTAAGAAAAAGACCAATATTTGCTCCCTTTGGCAGCATATATACTAAAACTGGGAAGAAAAATACCAACAGAGAAGTCTGCTCAAGTGTCATTACCACAGCCTTTGTTCCCATCTGAATTTCAACTTACACTTTCAAATCCCTTAATTTCCTAATCTGCAAAATGGGGACACTGTCTATCTGGTCTTGTTTTAAAAAAATTAATATAGTTGCTCATTATCTGTGGACTCCCATAATTGCTAAAATTTATTAGTAACTCCAAAATCAATAATCAATATTTGGGGTGTCTTTTTGGTCACTTATCACTGTGAAGAGCAATGAAAAATATGAGTTGCCCAATGCCCACATTCCCAAACAGGGTCAAACAAAGTGACATTATTGTTTGTTTCAGCCCTCATTTTGTAAGCAAATGTCATTTTTGTTCATGTTTTTCACAGTTTGTGCTTTTGGTGGATGATCTTGCTATTTAAAATGGCCCCAAGCGGGGCGCCTGGGTGGCTCAGTGGGTTAAAGCCTCTACCTTCGGCTCAGGTCATGGTCCTAGGGTCCTGGGATCAAGCCCCACATTGGGCTCTCTGCTCAGCAGGGAGCCTGCTTCCTCTCTCTCTCTCTCTGCCTGCCTCTCTGCCTACTTGTGATCTCTGTCTGTCAAATAAATAAAATCTTTAAAAAAATAAAATAAAATGGCCCCAAGCATAATGCTTGAAGTGCTGTCTAGTGTTCTTTAGTACAAGAAGGCTATGTGTGCCATCTAGAGAGGATATATGAAGGCTGTATGTGCCATCTAGAGAAGATATGTGTGCTAAGATAAGCTTCATTCAGTCATGATGTATAGTGCTGTTCGCTGTGAATTCCATGTTAATATATCAACAATATATATTAAATATGGTGTCTAAACAGAAATACACATAAAAGAAGGTTATGTATGGATTGTTGACCAAAATCTGACAAGAGGCTCTTAGAAACCTACCCTTATATTCCCTGATAGGTACAGTGGCTCAGTATCTGCTAATTCCATTAGTGATGGCTTTATAAAATATAATTACTGTGAATAACAAAAATAAACTGTTCATATATTATTAGCTCTGTCCTTTTCTGAAATGGTTTTGAATTTTTACCATCTTGATTAATGTCATCTGGCTTTTCTACAAAAGGTAAGTCAAAGGACACCTCGGTGGCTCAGTGGGTTAAGCCTCTGCCTTCGGCTCAGGTCATGGTCTCAGGGTCCTGCGATCGAGTCCTACATTGGGCTCTCTGCTCTGTGGGGACCCTGCTTCCTCCTCTCTCTCTGCCTGCTTGTGATCTCCCTGTCAAATAAATATACAAAATCTTTAAAAAAAAAAAAAAAAAGTAAGTCAGTATGGTCTGACCTGTGCAGGACACAGCAGGCCATGTTCCCATTTTGATCTCATGGTTTGACATTGCGGTTATACTCTTAGCATTTTTTTAAAAAAAGATATATTTATTTATTTGAGGGGGGAAGGGTTGAGGGGGAGAGGAAGAGAAAGAATCCTCAAATAGACACCCAGCAGAACATGGAGCCTGATGTAGCACTCAATCCCAGGACCCTGAGATCATGACCTAGGCTGAAATCAAGAGCTGGTGTCTCAATCAACTAAGCCACCAAGGTGCCTCTTGGCTTCTTTTAATTTTCAAAACTTTCACAGTTTTTCCACAAACTACTATTAAGTTAACTGATTTCTTCCATTTCATGCCTCTCTATTATTTTCCTTAGCAATATCACTGTTTCTTTCTTCAATATTGGTGAATATGGAATTTCATTTTTTGAGCTATCCATCCTTTAAGAGCTGTATTGTTTCCAAATCTCTACCCATGGGATCAGAGATGTCTATTTTACTCATCAAGTAGAGCTCTAATGGGCTGCTATAAATGACATACTTAGGCAAACAGATTTACTCTCTGGACTTAAAAATCCATGTTCTCAGACACATTTAATCTGTAATAAACAATCAAGCTTCTCATGTGTCATCAACTTTTACACGACCCAGTTCATGAAATCTCTTCCTGTCCACTTGGCTATGGATTGGTCAACTTGTAATGTTTTTAAAAGTTGAAAACTTTAAAATTTTAAAACTTTCTAAGTTGCCTCTGAGGAACATTCCAAACTGATGACTCAAAAGCTCTTTATTTGCTACTCTATATCATTGTTATCTCAATTATTTCAGTCTTCCTTCTGTTGTTTGGAAGAGAAAATATATTTAAACAAAACTCAAGAGAAAGGTGATTAAAAAAAGACAAGCCACCTGTTTCCTCTAGATAAAAAAAAGGCAGGGGCAATTAGATGGTCAGAGTGGGTTAAGCGCCTGACTCTTGACTTTGGCTCAGGTCACAGCCTCAGGGTCATGAGACTGAGCCCTATATAAGGCTCCACACTCAGTGGAGAGTCTGCTTTAGATTCTTCCCCTCTCCCTCTGCAAACTTGCCCCAGATTGTGTGCTCTCCAAAGAAAAAAAAGAAAGAAAAAAAGCACAGCACAAACAAAATCTGCTGCGACAATCAGAACATCCAAATCAACTACTTCCCCACGAAATATAAAGTTTCTATTTGCTAAGTTAGGTCACAGCATACTTACTCTGTTTGGATGGCCTATGACAACATGATTACACAATAAGCCCTACACTGCCAATGACAGGTAAGGAAAAACTAAATACACATTTTGGATTTATATAAAAGCATTAATATACCGATAAAGATAATAGGATTAAAAGACTGATCTCACCAACGAATCATAATTTCAATGCAAACAAGTACGTCCCCCATCTGGCCCACCCACCCCTTCTCATCGCTGATCTACAAAAGCACACAAAGACCTCCAACAAAAGCCCCCAAGATCTAGAGTAACTGAGAAGTAATTCAATGATTTTTAAATTATTACAGTATCTTACAATTCTTATATATGACACACAAGTGAACAGGGACTCTAATGGTACCCTTGGTTCAAAAAGGAATACACTTCTTTCATGCGAAGGGGATTGCTCAAGGAGCAGCCTTGAACATCCAGAAGGAGTTCACGTCCTTGGTAGCCACTCAGCTGTGACCTTCTTCAAATACATAGCTCTATTTTAAGCTTATGGGATAAACAAATCTACTCTAAATGAGCCATTAAAAATATCACCATTTTGAGTGCCTTTGGTCCTTATTACGAATTAATAAACACTTTATTCTTTTCTTCACTAGTTAAAAGTTAAAACAGACACCTCTTGGGAAGGGAAATCCTCCTAAAAATACAGCTTTTGCAATATAACCTTAGGAGGAACACAAGCACCTTCTACTCATATTGAATAGCTAGAGTTTGATGAAATTTAAAGCACGTTTTTCTGGCTCCTAAAAATCTAAATCAAGTATCTCCCACAAACAGCTCCTGTAAGCATTGTGTCCTACCATAATACCATCTTGGTGGAAACCCGATCTATTTCTAGCTAGAGTTTAAATCCCAATGTAATAATAATCCTACCAATTTACTCAATCTTAGGATGATATCACCATTCACTTTAGAAAATCAGGTTGCCTGGCAGAGGAATCTCCTAAACAGCATTTTTGGGGTGCTAATTTACACATGGTTTGACCTCTAACTCTTGATGTGTATGATAAATTATATCTGCAAATCTCAAATTCCCTGAGTTCTGAGATGTTTCTGTTTTTCAATCATTGTTCACAGCTTAAACTCTGCATTCATTTTAGTTACAGGTTTTGAAATTTCTTTAAGCCATATTTAAACAAAGCCATACTTCAAAATGATGAGATTTTAGTGTTTCTATTAAAGAGCTCCACAATAGTGTAAGGGCACAGAGAACCATATAGATATGAATAAAATGTCATGTGAGTCAGTGACTTAATTTGCAAAACAAAAGAGAGGTAAAAATAGAAATGAAAGAAGGAACCTAGCTTGATCTCAAAATATCAAGATTATGTCAAGGTTGATGAGTGTAATTATTTATATGGGAAAAGTCGTATTATCTGAAGAATTTGAGTGCTGAAAGATACACTTCAACATCATTTACTCCAAGCTTCCTCATTTTCTAGGTAAGAAAACTGAAGCCCAGAAGAAGCATTCTTTTGCCTCTGTGTGCCCAAATAAATACCAGAATTTTACTCTGAATAAGAAGCAACACTGCACACTCTATACCCAAAACATATAGAAACACAGCTCTCAGTTTACTTTCCAGTTTCTGAGCAAAAAGTCTGCACGAATGCAGCCATCAATAACAAGAACACAGAAGATGATGGTATTCTGATTTACCACTTAAAGGTCAATGTTAAATTTGACATCAAACCAACACAACGGAAAATAAGTAGGCAAAACACGTAAGCTTAACAAGTATTTGTTTGGACTGTGTTGATCAGGAGCAAACAGAGCCAACACTCTTCCTTTTCCAGAGCCATAAGAAGCCATGTAGGCCACGAGTACCTGTTTGAAGTCAGGGCTATTTAAGGCTATTCAGAAATTTCGCATGTTCTTCTCCTCGTGGTAATAGGGTTTCTCCTCCTATCTTTGGTCCTGTTTTTTCCTAGAAAAATGAAAATAGTTTAGTGAGAAATGGGTCAACATTTTTTGCATGGATTACTAAAATTGGTCACCTTGCAAATGACCTACCTTTAGCATTCCGTCTCGTTCCCACTTGAAGAGGCCACAGTTACTGAAACAGAAAAGGGGATTTACTCAGTAGTGAGCTGGGACACATAAAGTCAACCAGGTTCACTGCACTTACAGGAAGAATATTCCCCATTCAAACAGAAGATGATCAAGGTAACACTCATATTACTGGCTATGCTCTAATGCTACTGAAAATACACACTCCAGTGATTTGAGAAATGGTCTTCAAATCTGTCAAAAGCTAGATACTTCAGAGATGGAACACCCAATGACAGTATACAGGGTATGCACACAGCAGGTGATACAAGCTTGGTTACCCCTGCTGGGCATTGGGAAAAGACTCAGAAGAGGAAGCTAGCCCTCTGATGCCATATAGTCAAAGACTTCTCCCTTACCCTTTTCTGGAACTAAAAGCTTGTGATAAGAAAGAATTATTCTTCCTCCTGATCTGCCCAATCTTTCTCTTTTCAAACCTAAAGATGTTTACTTCTTATTGTTGAAAGGGCCTAGAGACTCTTATTCTCGTTTTTTAACATGTTATGTGAGTCTGACCCTGAGCAGAGATGTGGCTACTACAGAGTTTATTTTCCATGATGTTCACTCTGCTGAAATAAACAAAAGAAACAGTTAACTCACTGAAATACGGCTGCCGGCACTCTTGGATTTGAGAGGCTCTAGGGCACAGGGGATTGCCTTACCTGCCTCATCCTTCTTCCTAAAAGTCTACACTACTCCTGCCCTGAGAGTCCGTCTGCATACTAGTAGCCTTGGTCCTAAGCCTCTCTACCACCTTCCCTGTCTAGAGACTAGCTCAATATTAATTGAGAGAAATTTTCTAGACTATTGGTAGATCAATGATGAAATTACATATAACAAAAATTCTAGTCAGGGGTCAACAAATTACTACCCATAAGCCAAATCCAGCCTGCTACCTGCTTTTGTAAATAATGTTTCATTTAAACACAGCATGTCCACTTGTTTCTATATTACCTATGACTGCTTTTGAGCTGTAACACCAAAGCTGAGTAGTTATGAAACAGACTGTCTGGTTCACGAACAAAATATGTTTACTATCTGGGTTTTGACAGAAAAAGTTTGCCCAGTTCTGCTCTGGGTCAAGAATTAGCAAGAAAAAGTCCAGAAAAGCAGTTGTTACAAAAATTACAGCGCCTCCTGGAGGATGGAAAAGCATCTTGCTCTTCTATTTGTGAGTTGTACTTCCTGCTTATTAATGGAATTTTTCTGATACTCAAATGTTTCACATAAGCTCTTGCTGTTAAAATATTTTGGAGAAGTCAAGCATCAATATACAGATAGATACTTTCAACAACTATAATCAAGATCGTAGCAATTTTACAAACCAGTTCCCAACAAGGTAATGAACTAGCATGGGGTCTGGGTCCCCTCCCTAACCCCAATCAAGTCTGGAGACACTTGGAGTGAAGGAGGGGCTCTAGGAAGTAAACAAAACCCAAAAAACAAACAAGCAAGCAAATAGGTGGTGAGACTTCCTGGTGAGACATTCTTGGGAAGACTGAAGGTGATCTTAAAAGTGCCTCAAATTCCAAAGACTTATTATCATACAAATTCTGTCCTTTAAGAATAAGCCAATAGGGA
>ML110839.1:47857-68294 GCA_003697995.1 Taxidea taxus jeffersonii
AAAAAAAAAAAAAAAAAAAAAAAAAAAAAAAAAAAAAAAAGCCAATAAAGTCAGAAATTATTTAAAAAAAGAATAAAAATCAATCCCATGTATTTGAAAATTAAACATTACTAATCCTTGGGTCAAATAGGAAATCATCAAAGGCATTAAGAAATCCTTAAAAAAACAAAAACAAAAACAAAAAAAAAACGGTTACCTAATGTGGGGCCTGAATTTACAACCCCAAGGTTGCATGCTCCTCCAACTGAGCCAGCCAGACACCCCAAGAAATACTTTTAACTACAGGCCAAACGTTGTGGGAGACACTAAAGCATAAGTGCTTAGAGGGAAACATGTAGCTTTAAACACATTGATGAGGGAACAAGAAAAGTTAAAAATGAGTAACCTGAGTGTAAGCAATTAACTGATGTTGGCAAAAGGATACAGAGCAAACCCAAAAAAAACAAGGGCAGAAAAATAAGACAGAAATCAGTAAACAGAAAGAAAACCAATAAATATTAAGAAAGTTAAAAGATGGTTTTCTGAAAAGAGAAAGAGAATAAAGAGACTTCTGTCAAGGCTAATCTTAAAAAAGAGAAGAAAAATAATAGTACAAAATACAGTAAATGTCTATTAATAAAAAAATAACAAGAAACAGATTAAAAATAATGGAAGTTTATTAAGAAAAACCACACATCAATACATTTAAAAACCTAAATGAAATGATTAAAAGGAAAAAAAAAAAAGCTGAAATTGGCAGAAGGGACCTAGAAACTGAAATGGTTATCAAGCCACCTCAGGCCCTAAAACCTGGGTCTGGGCCTAAGCCTAAATAACTTTACAGCTGAGATTTATTAAAACCTTAAGAAATAATTTAATCGCTATTTAATATAAATTATTTCCAGAAGCTGCTCAGTTCATTTTATGAGGCTCATATAATCTTTGTTCTAAAACCAGGTAAGGCCTATATATATAAAAAAAAACAAAATAGGTCTAATTCACTTACAAATATACAGTGGACCCTTGAACAAGATGGGGGTAGGGGTACAGCCCCCATGCAGTTAAAAATCCTCACATAACTTTTGACTCTCCCACAACTTAATTACTAATAGCCTATTGTTGACCAAAGCCTTACTGATAATAGTCAATTAACCCAACTTTGTATATGTATTATATATTGTATTCCTACAATAAAGTAAACTAAAAAAAATCAAAATACTATTAAGAAAATCATGAGAAAGAGAAAATACATTTAGGTACTGTACTGTATTTATTGAAAAAAATCTGCATATAAGTGGAGTTTGCAGTTGAAGGGTTAACTATAGATATAAAAATCCTATATAAAATATTAGCTAATTAAGTATATCTGTTTACTTAAATAAAAAATCCTCGACACAACACCAAAACCACTAATAATCTGATTAAAATGGACAGAAGACATGAATAGACATTTTTCTAATGACACACAGATGGCCAACAGATGGTCAAAATATGCTCAACCTCACTGATCATCAGGAAAATGCAAGTCAAAACCACAAGGAGGTATCACCTCATACCCCTCAGAATGGCTAAAATCAAAAAGAAAAGAAATACCAAATGTTGGCGAGAATGTGGAGAAAAGAACCCTTGTGCATTGTTGGTGGGAATGCAAACTGGTATAGCCACCGTGGAAAATAGTATGGAGTTTCCTCAAAAAATAAAAATTAGAACTACCTTATGACCTAGTAATCCTGCCACTGGGATTACCCAAATAAAATGAAATCACTAATTTGAAAAGATATATACATCCTTGTTTACTGCACCATTATTTACAATAACCAAATTATGGAAGCACACACCTACTCGCTCATACACACACACAATGGAATATTACTCAGCCATAAAAAAGGAATAAGCCTGTGCCATTTGCAACAACATGGATGGATCTCGAGGGTGTAATGGTAAGTGAAATACATCAGCTGGAGAAAGGCAAATACCATATATGGAACTTAAGAAACAAAACGAATGAACAAAGAAAAAAAGAGACAAACAAACAAACAAAAAACCAGACTCTTAAGTACAGAGAACTGGTGGTTGTCAGAGGGGAGGTTGGTGGGGACATGGAATGGATAAAGGGGATGTCAGATTAAAAAAAAATCAAGAGGGCACTTGCGTGGCTCAGTGGGTTAAGCTTCTGCCTTCAGCTCAGGTTACGACCCCTGCATCCGGCTCTCTGCTCAGCAGGGAGCCTGCTTCTCCCTCTGTCTCTACCTGCCTCTCTGCCTACTTGTGATCTCTGTCAAATCAATCAATCAATCAATCAATCTTAAAAAAAAAAAAATCAAGTAGGGTTTACCCAAAGAATGGAAGGAAACTTCTGGGAGTGATGTCACTATCACAAGGTGAGCTGTTCCTTTCTTCTTTCTTCTCTCCCCCTTTGGTTTACAAGGAAGTGGACATTTGTAACCACTCCCTCCCCCCCAAAAAGCACCTGTGTACAGCATCCAGGTCACCAAGGGTGGATGCAGGGAGGGCAGCAAAGGAGAGTGGTCATGGAAATGGTGGGTCAGCAACACCCTTTTGGCAGGAGGTGGAGGGTGAAGGTGCCGACTGGGGGTCAGCCACCCATTCTGCAGCTTCTATAGCTGGAGGGACCACAGGAAAGTGTCTCCTCCTTCCTGCCCAGGCATTCGGCCCATGGACTTCTAGGCTCACCCAAATACCCAAATGCTAAGTACACACCTCCCCTGAGTTGGCCACTGCCCCCCTCATTTTTTTTTTAAGTGCTCACAGCCTAGAGAAACCAAAAACATGTGCTATAGTGCCACCCTCTGGAAAATAAGAAAAATGCTCCTAATTACAGGTTGAACTGTCAGAATCAGAGTGAACAAAACTTAGCCCAAGATAGGTGTTCATTACTACAGATGCAATCACAGAGACACCTTTCAACAGGCACCACGAAAAATCATGGTAATACACTATTAAAAATAAAAACAAAAACAACCTGACAATTTTCCAGCAAAGGAGCCCAAAGAATATTGCGATCTAACCAATAAAGAATTTAAAGCAGCTTTTATGAAGAAATTCAGTGAGCTACAAGAAAACCTAGAAAGGCAACTCAATGGCCTCAGGATTACTGAACAGAAGAACTTCACAGAAGAAATTCTAAAAAACTGCCAAACAAATTCTGGAGCAGAACAACTCACTAAATAAGAAGACTGCAAAAGAATACGTTGGAAATACAGCAAATCAGATGGAGAGAGAATTCGTGAATTAGAAGTCAGGAACCTAAAAATGATTCAGGTGGAAGAGGTGAGAGAATGAAGATGTTAAAGACTTTATTTGAAGAGAGAGATCACAAGTAGGCAGAGAGAGAGAGAGAGAGAGAGAGAGAAGGAAATAGGCTCCCTGCTGAGCAGAGAGCTGGATGCAGGACTTGATCCCAAGACCCTGAGATCACCACCTGAGCCAAAGGCAGAGGCTTTAACCCACTGAGCCACCTAGGCACTCGAGAATGAAGATGTTAAAAAAGAAAAGAAGTCCTCTGAGATGCCATATCAAAACAGATGCCAGTGGAAAAGCCGATGTAAGAAAGATGAGTATTCCAGAAGGGGAAGAGAGGACAAGAAAGGGGAGTTTATTTAAAGAAGTAATAGCTGAGAACTTCCCAAACCTGGTGAAGGAACTGGATACACAAATCTATGAAGCTAGTAGAATACCTTCTTAACTCAATGCAAGAAGACCTCTCCAAGAAACAATTATATCAAAGCTGTCTAAAGTCAATGATAAAGAAAAAAATCTGAAAGGGAACGCTGTGGGGGGGGAGGTAGCAATCTACAAAGGATCCGGCTATCAGATTTCTTTTTTTTATTAAAGATTTTTATTTATTTATTGACAGAGATCACAAGTAGGCAGAGAGGCAGGCAGAGAGAGAGGAGGAAGCAGGCTCCCCGCCGAGCAGAGAGCCGGATGTGAGGCTCGATCCCAAGACCCTGAGATCATGACCTGAGCCAAAGGCAGAGGCTTAACCCAATGAGCCACCCAGGCGCCCCTTGGCTATCAAGACTTCTCAGCAGAAACTCTACAGACCAGGAGACAGTAGAATGACATATGAAAAATATTCAAAGATTAAAAACTGCCAGCCAACAATACTCTATTCTACAAAGTTATCCTTTAGATGGGAAGGAGAAATAAAGACTTTCCCAGACAAACAAAAGCTGAGGACATCACCACTACTAGACCTGCCTTATAAGAAATGCTAAAAGCTCTTGGAGCTGAAACAAAAAGAAATACACAAAACTCCGATAGTCAGAATTAGAAAACTGTTAACGCTTATCTAGAATAGCATATTAAACTCTAAATTACAGTATAAAGATTCAAGGAAAAGAGAATTAAAGAATGGCTACTACTTGGTGATGACATCACAGCACAAAGGAAATAATTTGTGTCATAAAATACAAAAGGGGAAAAGAAAAGATGAATCCTTTATGGGTGAAGACAAATTGCTGACACCAGAGAAAAGATTATTTTACTAAAAAGATGTTTTATGCAAACCTCATGGTCACCACAGGCAAAGATCTAGAGAAGAGACATAAAATATAAAAGGTGGGGAGACTGAACAAATCACCATGGAAAACCACCAACTTATAAAAGTAGGCAGAAACAAGGAAAAAGAAACAATGGGGAGACCAAACAACCAGAAGACAAAAGATAAAATAGCAGTAATATATCCTTACCCATAATCACCCTAAATTTAAATGGATTTAATCCATCAGTCAAAACGCACAGAGTGGCTGGATCGACAGAAAATGACCCAACAATATGCTGCCTGAAGAGGTACGTCTCAGCTCTAACAACATGCAAAGTTTAAAGTGAAGGGATGGAATATCTATTAATAAATTAGATACATCTCAAATAATCTAATTTTATACTCAAGGAACTAGAAAAAACAGAAGTAAGCCCATATTTAGTGGCAGAAGGAAGGAAATAATAAAGATCAGAAAAAAGAGACCAGAAAGAAAGCGAGCCTAAGAGCTGATTCTTTGAAAAGATAAACAAAACTGACAAACATTTAGCTAGACTAAGAAAAAGAGAAGATTCAAAATTAGAAATCTGGGGCGCCTGGTGGCTCAGTGTGTTAAGGCCTCTGCCTTCGGCTCATGTCACGATCCCTGGAATCCCGGGGTCCTGGAATCGAGCCCCGCATTGGGCTCTCTGCTCTGCGGAGAGCCTGCTTCCTCCTCTTTCTCTGCCTGCCTCTCTGCCTACTTGTGATCTCTGCCTGTCAAACAAATAAATAAAATCTTAAAAAAAAAATTAGAAATCAAAGAGGAGACATTACAACTGATACTACAGAAATACACAGAATCATCAGAGATGACTACGAAAGACTATATGCCAACAAATTATAAACCTAGAAGAAATGGATAAATTTCTAGAAACCTACAACCTAAGACTGAATCAAAAAGAAACCAAAAATTTGAACAGACCAATAATGAATAAACCAGCATCACTTTGATTCCAAAACCAGAGGATACCACCAAAAAAAAAAAAGTAGACAAACTATCTCTGATGAATATAGATGCAAAAATTCTCAACAAAACATTAGTTAATCAAATTCAAGAACACATTAAAAGGATTATACACCATGACCAAGTGGGATTTATCCCTAGGATACAAGGATGATTCAACATACACAAATCAATAAATTTAATATATCACATCAATAAAACGAAAGATAAATAACATCACATGATCATCTCAATAGATACAGAAACAAGTCACAAAATACAACACCCTTTCATGATAAAAACCCTTAAAAGACTAGTTATAGAAGAAACATTCCTCAACATAATAAAAGTCACATATGACAAACTCACAGCTAATACTCAAAAAAGCATTTCCTCTAAGATTAGGAGTAAGACAAGGAAGCCCACTCTCGCCACTCCTATTCAGTATAGTACTAAGAGTCTTAGCTAGAGCAATTAGATAAGACAAAGAAAAAAAAGCATCCCAATTGGAAAGGATAAAGTCAAATTGTTGCTATTTATTGATGACATATCTTACATATAGAAAATCCCAAAGAGTCAGTCAAAAAACCATTGCAGTTAATCAACATTTCAGTAGAGCAGCAGGATATAAACTCAACAAACAGAAATCAATTATGTTCCTTTACACTCAGGGAACACTCAAAAACAACATGTTTAGTAATAAATTTAACCAAGGAAGTGAATGGAAATCCACGAGACTTTTCTGAAAGAAACTGAAGACACCTATGAATGGAAAGACACCTCAGTTCATGGATGTAAAAAAATCAATATTGTTATAATGGCCAAACTACCCAAAGCAATCTGCAGATATTCAATGCAATCCCCATCAAAATACCAAAGGCATTCTTTAAAAAAAAAAAAAGAAGAAGAAACAACTCTAAAATGTGTGGACCCAGAGTAGACCCTGAATAGCTAAAGCAATGTTGGGAAAAAAAAAGAAAGCTGGAGGCATCATGCTTCCAGATTTCAAATTATATTACAAAGCCCCAGTACTAAAAACAGGTTGATAATGGCACAAAAATAGATATATCGACCAGTAGGAACAGAATAGAAGGCCCAGATTTAAATCCCAGTATGTATGGTCAACTAATACTTCAACTAATGTTCAGCAAGGGAGTCAAGAATACCCAATGGGTAGGGGCGCCTAGATGGCTCAGTGGGTTAAGCCTCTGCCTTTGGCTCAGATCATGATCTCAGGGTCCTAGGATCAAGCTGTGTCGGGCTCTGCTCAGGAGGGATCCTGTTTCCCCCTCTCTTTCTGCCTGCTTCTGTGCCTACTTGTAATTTCTCTCTCTGTCCAAAAAAAAAAAAAAAAAAGAGTACCCAATGGGGAAGGACAGTCTTTTCAACAAACAGTGCTCGGAAAACTGGAGAAATACACAGAGAACAAGGAAATTGGACTGTTATCTCACATCCCTCACAAAAATTAACTTAAAATAGATGAAACACTTACATGTAAGACCTGAAACTCCTCGAAGGAAACACTTACATGTAAGACCTGAAACTCCTCAAAGGAAATGTAGGGAAAAAGCTCATTGATATTTGTCTTAGCCCTGATTTTTTGAACACAATGCCAAAACCTCAGGCAAAAAAAGCAAAAAATCAACAGATGGGATTACATCAAACTCAAAAGCTTCTGCACATCAAAATTAACAAGTAACAAAGTGAAAAAACAACCTACAGAACAGGTGAAAATTTTGCCAGCCATCCATCAGACAAGGGGTTAATATTCAAAATAAAGAAGTTCCTCAACTTAATTACAACACATTGATAAGCTGAAGGATAAGCTCGTAAAATGAAGAGAAGTTATCTACCCACAATCACAGTAAACTGGATATAAAAAGGATTTTCCTTAAGTTGGTAAAGATTGTACTTGGAGGAGAAATTTGTGAAGGATACATTCACTTTAAGATAAAGATCAAGAAATGAAAGTAGTATTGGAGGTCAGACCAACCCTATCAGGAAAGATAAAAAATAGAGGGTGTAAAGATGGGAACAAAACAGGCAAAATTGTCTTTATTTGCAAATGATCAATTATGTAGAGAAATCAACAAATTGCTGGCATAAGAGTCGATAAGCTTGTCAGAGGCAAGATCATCATATAAAAAATTAATAATATTTCTCTACCCCAACAGTAAGCAACTAAAAAATACACTAGAAAGTAAGTTGCCATTCATAGTATCAACAAAAGTGATGACACATCTAAGAATTAAGAATACTCAACATTTCTGTGGAGATAATTTTAAAAATTAATAAAAGCCATAGAGGATGGGATGATACTCCATGATCTTAAAAAGGGATGATTTCATATATTAAAGACATTAGTTCCCACAAAATTATTTTATTCATGTAATGTGATCTTAATTCTACTTCTGAGTGGCATACCACTTAGTCCCTAGACTAGTGCTCTGAGAACAACTAGAAAACCTGAATGAAATAAATATCCTAAAGGGAGTATCAACCACTGTGGGAGAACCCCAATCTCCATCAACAGCTCCACAGGTGGCCCTCCACAGGACAAGACCCAGACTCTCAGCTCCCTGCCTGGCCTAGAGTCTGTCAAACCTCCCAGGGCAAAAACGGCCACAGAAGTTAGCTCATCGCTCTAAGGTTCTACCCTGGTTCTGGTTCCCTACTTCTTGTCCCAGCAATTTCAGGACCTTCAGAGAAATGATTTCTGTCTTTCATTCAACAAACATTTGTGAGGACCCCCTATGGGCTAGGCACTATACTAAGTATTGGGGGTAAAGCACTGTAGAGGTCAGGATCCCTTCCCTCCATGAGCTTTTAGGGATGGCCTGAAGCTGTAAGAGGCATGGAAATAAGGCCTGAACTTAAAACAGATTGTCTAATGTTCTATCAGAATGGCAACACATGGGAACTGAAAAGAGGGTTTCAGAATGCCAGGCGAGATCTCCTACCTGCAGTGCTTTTTGGGGAGCCTATCCAGGGAGATGCTTCTGTTTCCACAGGGACACTTGAAAAACCTCTTTAGGCCGTCATGCCAGTGGTAGTCATGCTGCTCACTAACGCAGGTCTCCAAAGGCTTGAAGTGGGTGTAGGCACACTGCATAAAACCAACAGGAGGGCACATCTGTCAAGAGCCTCGAAGGAGAAACTGGCTAGCTGCTAAGAGGGCAATTTGTTCCATGAGGACTTCTGTTTTCTCACCACTGCTCAGGCAGCTGTCAAGCAGAGCAACCACCTTATTTACTAGCTGCAGTGATTTCTCCAGTCCTGCACACTGATGCCACTTTTACTTATGTTTGCCACAATTTTTGGTAAGGCATGAAGTACACAATAACCTCCTGTAACGTCAAAACAAAAGCACCAGAAACCTTCTGATAGCTTCATCAGGTCTGTCCTAAATTTACTGCCGTCGCTTGGTGATAGGACATGGACACTGGGCCCTCTTCAGGAGCCCTTTTATTTCCTCTTAAAAAGCCTCAGAACAGGATGTAAGCTTATTACTACTCCTATTTCATAAGCAGCAGAACCAAGCAGAGATATTAATAATTCACTTGTAATTTTGATCCTCAAAAGGACTGAAGAGTATAGGAAACAATAAGCAGCATCCAGTCTAAGAAACAAAACCCCCTAGCACTCCTGAAGCCCTCCCTGCACCCCCTTCCAGGCACTGCTCCCCATGCACCCCAAAGGTAATCAGTACCCTCTTTTCTAGCAGCAGAGATTCATTTGACTGTTTTGAATTTTGCATAAATGGAACTGTATGATAGAAAGAAAGAAAAGAAAGAGGGAGAGAGAGAGAGGGAGGGAGGAAGGAAGAAAGAAGGAAAGAAGGAAATGATGGGTGAACACTGAAAGAGCTGCTGTGGTTTCTGGTAATGAGAGTCTAGGTAACTTTCGGTTCTGGCAGCCTCAGAAAGTACAGAGCAGAGTGGTATGCCAGCTGTGGCAGGCAAAACAGCCCCCTACACCCCCAGGACATACACACCCTACTCCCTAGAACCTATGAGCATGTTAGGCTACAGGGCAAAGGGGGACCAGAGTTGTTAGTTGATCTTAAAATTGGGAAATGATCCTGCATTGGGTGGGCCCAATGGAATCATAAGGGCCCTTAAAAGTGGAAGTGGGATGGACAGGGAGGAGGCCAGATGATGTGAGAAGAGGACTCGGCCTGCCATGGCTGGCTCTGAAGATGGAGGAAGGAGCTGCAAGCCGAAGAATATGTGTGGGATCGAGAAGCTGGGAAAGGCAAGGAAATGGATTCTCCCCTAAAGCCTCCAGATGGAATGCAGTCCTGCCAGACCTGGATTTTGGCCTTGTGAGACCCACAGAGACTTCTGGCCTATTGAAGTGCAAGATAATAAAGTTGTGTTGTTTAAACTATCAAGGTGGCAGTTATTTGTCTGAGCAGCAATGGGAAACTAATATACCAGCTATGTCCTCAGGTTTGCTGTTTTGTCAGAGTACAAGCTGTTATCTCAGGAAAAACGTTTACTTATTCTGAATTTTCTCAAGGATCCCTACCTTTTGGTGACAGCTCGTTCAGGGCCATCCCTTAAATGTAAAGGAGAATGTTGAGGATTGAAAAGGAATAAAGACTGAGAAAATGGTACTTGGTAAGCTAAGCCTCTTCCTCCTCTCTCTCACATGTGCTTATGAGGAAGATGAGTTAGGCAGGATAAAATGAGTGGTAATGGAAGGATTCGGTTCTGCAAGAAATATTTTTTGGTCCTATTTTATCAGTGTTGAAGGACAGAGGGTATATCATCTTCTAATAGACTTAGTGTAAAAATTCTGCAAACAGAAAATAATGCAATTTATACTTGGCCTTGAGATTCAATTTAGTAGGTTAAGCCCTGAGAAGAAAGGGTTAATAGTAATTGGTCCTAACAGGTGATGCCAAAGGAAATTGTTCAACCGATGTCCCAGGACTGTGAGCTGTGGACTGAGGGTGTGCTAGAAACTTGAGAAGCATAGGTCAGAAGAAATTGGGTCCAATGGACAAGGCTTGCCTGCAGAACCAGGAGCTGTGGTCAAATCAGAGGAGAATCTCACCACCTACATTCTGCTACCAGAGCTTGGAGGCCAACTGGGCAGGCAGCCAGGTCCTTGGCTGCCGTGAGCAGCTTGCTTTCCAGCCTAAATAAATGACCCGTGCAGGACTGCAATCACAAGACATGGCCCCATATCCCATATATCTCCGTGTCCCGCTGAGTCACTAGAGGTCACAGCAGCTCCAAACAGGGCCCAGGGTTAGAAGCATCTCCACTCACCGTCTTGCATGTCACTACTCGACATTTCACCTCTCTGATGCTTCTCATCTTTTCTTCCATTTGTTCTTTTTTCACCAATGGCTCAAAATAGCATTCCTGCAGCTCAGCCTCAGCCTGCAACAAGGCATACAAGAGACCTTGCACCAAATCCAAAATGCATGCAGGCACCAATTCAATAATCATAATAAAAACCACCGAAGAGACAAGGTGTTATGAGGACACGTGATAAGAGCTCAAGAAACTGCAAACCAAAAGATGATCATAAGTAGACATAAGCTCTTATTTTTCCAAAAACAAGTATGAAAGCATCTGGCGATTTTTAAAATACCAAATACAAACTGAAAATACTAACATTATTAACAGCGCCATCATGTCAAGTGTGTGCACCAGAAGGGAATTATTTCTCCTATGCCAATACAGACTCAAGCTACGGAAGGTATTCAGTGTCTCCCCACGTATGACAGCCCAGTCTATTCGATACTATCTGCCAGACCAAGCACCTGGCAGTAGCAGTCCTTGGTTGTTTGGAGTAACAGGGAGTAGGTGTAGAGGGCAGAGAGAGATTGACAGCTCAAGGTGGTCACAGCTCAGGAGTAAGAACAGCTGCACAAGGCCCGAGGTCTCTGGTGGCCACAGAGGCCAGGAGCTCAGCTCTACAGCCTCTCAAGGTTGGCCCCAGCTTCTCTCCTGGCCACGTTTCAGGTCTGGTAGAATGGTGGGATACACAACTGTCTCATTAGTCAGTAGTTTACCAGAAGAGCAGAGCACTCAGTGGACTGGCACTAAATGGGGACAGTACTGCCCCCATGGAGACATTGTGAAAATTGGTGGGAGTACTTTTTTTTGGTCATCCCAACGACTGCTACCCCTGCTACTCGCAGAGACAGGGAGGCTGCACCCACAATGCACGGAACAGTCCTTCCATATGAAAGGATTCTTCTGACTGTTCTAGAAGGCACCCACGTGGATGAAAAACCCAATAATAACCCTCAAACCTAACTGCTTTATATACAACCCTATAATATTTATGCATGGTTCAAATATACATTGAATATATCAAGAGTACAACTAGGCAACTCCCGTGTATATGGAGGGACAACTGCAGTTTGGTGTCTTCAAAAGTTCCTTGGATTATTCGCAGTTTAAAAAAAAAAAAATCACACTGTCAAAGAAACAGACCCGTGGTATTTAAGTCACCAAAAAAAACCACACCTAAGGAGACTTCATTTCTATTGTCTCATTTACATTTATAATCCAACTCTCTGAAAACTTCATTATTACTTCTGGGATAGTTATGCCTACATATTAACATAATCAAATATATACTTTTAATATAAGTATTTTCCTTCTTTCTTCTTTACATTACACATAGGATATTCTTGAAACTTGTAGTTAGGTTAATTTATATTACCCAAGAATTTTATTTCAGGGTAATAAGGGAGCAATCCGAAATACACGGCTTTGGGAGCGACTATCCCCAATGGGTTGGTAACTGACTTACAGTATTTGAAATCCCAATATAAAAATACATGAATGGGGAAAAAAAATCCCTCCCCATATAGCAGGACAGAAAAGAACAGGTATAGTGTGAACTGCTTAAACATCAATGCAAAGCCATAACTATGAGGCAACATTTTTATAACATTGAGGTCCATTAAAATAATGATAAATTATATTCTTCAATTCAAGGACAGAGGCAAAGCTAAATTCTATCAGAAATATTCCTGTTCTTCAAATTTAACTCAGACATATAAGTGCATCTTGGTTGAGGTCAAAGAAATAGATTCTTAGTCTCACAACAAAGTGCCTTGCGTCTGGAAGGTATCTATCATTTCTGACCTTTTGAGCTCTTACCTCTTTAAGTAACCCTGTGTGCTTCGATTTTGCTTTTAGAATTTTCTGAAATTCCTCAGATTCCATGTAGGCAAGTTGTTCTCTCCTTTTTTTCCTGGCAGGCTCTAATTCATCTTCAGCTAAAACAGAAAGGAAACACAGTTGCTGTCACCGAGGAATTTCAGAAAGCCAGGCAGCCTCATGAACTCAGTTTCCTCTAGTTCGCTCCATCTCTGCCAATTAGGCCCCTCAAACTTCATTTACCCCACTAGGTACCAGCAGAGGAAAACTCTTCAGGAGTGAACTGAGAAGTAGGGCTTAGAATATGGGGGATGGCAGATTTGACCACGGGATCAGAATCTCTTTCACCTTAAGATAGGAGTAGACTATGATGATAGGTAACATCGACAAAAGTCTTTTTTAATAAATTAATGGTAAAGTATTACTGACAGCTTCAGAGTTTTCAAAGTAGAAACGATAATTTGCAAACAAAGAAATTCCACTTCTTTCAAAGTAAATCTTTACATTAATATATCTGCACAAAGATCCATAAGTAATCTTTTTCTCAAGTTTTGAGATTATGCATACTTTCATTTCAATTTAATGTGTTTATAGAAAACGGTCCATTTCAGTTTGTAGAGATTCTACTTAGGTATTGTACAGAGAGGCCACTTTAAGTAAAACAATAACTTCCAGTATCAGGGATGGTGATTATGGTTTGGAACATCTCCTCACAGACGGCGGCCTTCCCACTACTAACTCTGAAATCCCCAGTACCTTGAGGAGAAAAGGTGTTGTTCTTTTCTACACGTTCCTTTAGTTCCAGGACATCCTGGGGGTCCTTTTGCTTCTTTTTAATGCTGTTTGGGTCTGTTTTTTTAAGAATCTGGCCTTTTGCCCTTAATTTGGTTATAGCAGCTAACTAGGAAAAAAGATAAAAATCTTAATGACAAGACAGGTATCTGTCGCCCTATGTCCTTTTTCTAGTTATTAACCCAGTGAATTCTGCTTTCAAATACAAATCAGCAAAATATAACTTCTCTTTGCCTAGCTTTATTAACCAAGTTATTAAAATTTTAAAGCATGGAGACGTCTATAAGCTAAAAAATTTCAGTTTATTTAAATATTAAGTTAAATATCAGTTATACTGTGGACTTCAGGATCCACAGAGGAATCACATAAAGACTGTGGAAGTTTACTTTACAATTAAACAGAATGAGGACAGGGTCCTAGCTCTGCCACTGATTAGTTTGTAACCTTACACAAATTACTTAGTGTTTACTAGGTTCTGCAGATGAAATCAGAGAATGAGTGCAAAGCACAAACCTATACAGAGTAAACAACATGTGTGTCTATATCACGGGTACATGTGTAATTGTTCTGTTTTACAGTTTATTTTTTCAGTAATCTCTATACCCGACATGGGGCTCAAATTCATAACCCTGAGATCACATGTGCACTTGTTATTACTATCATTACTGCAGGTGCAGCTTTGGCTTATGACAAACCTTTGCCCTTCATGTGGTGCAGTGGCTAACTGGAACAAAGGGAAGACAGGCTCTAATTAGGGCTCAGGGTGGCTGAGGAAGAGGAGAGGGGGGTTCTGAGCGCTCCCAACTTCCATGTCAATTAGAGTAACTTAGCTCCTGTGTAAGATTTCTTTTATTTATTTTAAAAGATTTTATTTATTTATTTGACAGAGGGAGACACAGCAAGAGAGGAACACAAATAGGGGGAGTGGGAGAGAGAAGCAGGCTTCCCGCCGAGTAGGGAGCCCAATGCAGGGCTTGATCCCAGGACCCCGAGATCATGACCTGAGCCAAAGATAGATGTTTAACGACTAAGCCACCCAGACACCCCAAGTTTTTTTTTATTTTGTAAGATTTCTTTTAAAGAAGGATTCTTTAAACAACCATTTACAATCTTGCCTTAACAAGTCCCAGAATTTGTTTCCTTTGGGCCAGCCGGCGTTTAGGCCATCTCCCTCAGCCTCACAAGGAACAGTGTTGAGAATGGATAACATACTTGGATTAAATCAATGGCATTATGTTGATATCATTATCACTTGAAATTCCTTTGACTCTAATTATCATGATCAAGAAATAGCTGTTGGGGGGCGCCTGGGTGGCTCAGTGGGTTAAAGCCTCTGCCTTCGGCTCGGATCATGATCCCAGGGTCCTGGGATTGAGCCCCCCATCGGGCTCTTTGCTCTGCATGGGGCCTGCTTCCTCCTCTCTCTCTGCCTGCCTCTCTGACTACTTGTGATCTCTGTCTGTCAAATAAATAAATAAAATCTTAAAAAAAAAAAAAAAAAAAAAGAAATAGCTGTTGGGACGCCTGGGTGGCTCAGTTGGTTAAGCAGCTGCCTTCGGCTCAGGTCATGATGCCAGCATCCTGGGATCAAGTCCCACATCGGGATCCTTGCTCGGCAGGGAGCCTGCTTCTCCCTCTGCCTCTGCCTGCCACTCTGCCTGCCTGTGCTCGCTCCTGCGCTCTCTGTCTGACAAATAAATAAATAAATAAATAAATAAATAAATAAATAAAATCTTAAAAAAAAAAAAGAAATAGCTGTTACTGTCTTTCCTGATCATAGATACAAAAAGTCTGCAACTCCAGCTATGTCCTACAGAATGCAAATTCAAATGTTGAAAATAGATGCCACTTACCTTTTTGGCTTCTGCTAAAGCACTCAGTTTTGGTCTTGGTGGTGGTGACTCATCAAAAAAGAGAACATCATCTCCTTCGGAGATGCCTCGCCCAAGTTTGGGCATCTGTGTTGCTGGCGTTCCTTCCGGGCTGGGCAGCGCAGCCCCCATTTGCAAAGACTGAGAAGGGGCCCGTTGAGAAGAGGGTGGCACAGCTGGGCTCTTGACCTCACTTGAGCTTTGGAGAAATCTTTAAAGAAACACACAGTCACAGATATGCAGACTGGGACACTGTAGGCTAGGCCACCAGCTGATAAGTAGTCATTAGTAAAGTAGCTGCTGCTCCTTGGTCAAGAATTCAGATTAGCACACACTGAGAACATGCTGGCTTTACTAACTCTGGTTAACAGATTATTCATTGATAAGCTCTCATTTTACCAGTTTAGAATTGATTACTATTTTTGCTAACTGGCTTTCTAGTGGGTGCCTCTCTATAGATCACAGCCCTGAAGGTGAGATGTGGGCTGTATTTCTAGCTCTCTGGTTAGTTGGGACTTTCAGGAACTCATGGAATTTCTCTGTATTTTAGTTTACTGGGAAGAGATAACACACAGGATACATTTGAAAGTCCTTCACAGAAAGAACCTATAATTTGCATGGTGATTAATTTGGTAAATAGTCTTAAAGGCTATTGAAAAACAACAGTTGCCACAAACTATGCAGTCCAGAACTCTCATTTAATAAATGAAGAAATTAAGGCCCAAGACCATACTGCTCATAAGTGACAGGCTGAGGTCTAGCACTGGGTAATCCCAGGCCAGGATTGTTTTCACTACCACATGCCCACTCCTGTTTCACCATCACCCTGCCCAAAGAGATGTTTTATTTGGCTAGCAAAATTCTGAAAAACCTCCAACTGTAATACCTTCAAAAGAGAAGGTGCCCCTATTTCACACAAGACCACAACTCCATGTATTACCTATTTATATCATCTGTAGCCACATGAAGAACACCTCCAGAGATATTCCATCAGCACCTCAAACTCACCTGCCTGAGGCCAAATCTATGCTCTGGATTTTTCCAAAGAGTTTCCTGGTGATTTAAAGTTGATTTTCCTGTTTACTGAACCATCTACCTTTCAGTGGCCCAGAATTGGGACAGCATAACTGTTTTAATGGGGGCAGAACAGGTGAGAGTCCAAACCAGACTCTATCACCAACCAGCTCTCTGGCACTCAGTTACATGACTCATAAAACAAGGATAACAGCCCCTCACAGATTATGCTAAGGCCCAAGTGAGACACTGTCTTTGTGCGGTGCACGTCTCTGTGCACGTGACACGTCTGTAAACTGTTACTCTTATTACTATTCTGGTAACTTGATTTGCAAGAATCTTTGATCTTTTGATCAATCTTTTGATTGATCAAAATCTTTTGAATCTTTTGAAGGTAGAATCTTTTGATCTACCTTCTGCACTGTGTTTCTGCCTCTAAAATGACTCTCCACTTTCAGTACCTCATTTTTACCATCTACCTGAACAACTGCAAATTATTGGCTTAGCCTGTAATTTACAAATGAATTGTGGTAGAACTAAGAGATGAGAGGTAACAGGTCAACACGTGCTTTCCCCTTTTCCAAAACCCTCTTCAAGGGTTCCTTCTTTCTCTTCTTCCTAACCTGTCCCACCTGGTCTCAGGTTCGATAGTCAAATATACAGAACTCGAAAGGCTATCTTCTTAGGTTAAGTTAAAATTACTTTTGAGGGACGCCTGGGTGGCTCAGTTGGTTAAGCAGCTGCCTTCGGCTCGGGTCATGATCCCAGCATCCTGGGATCGAGTCCCACAATGGGCTCCTTGCTCAGCAGGGAGCCTGCTTCTCCCTCTGCCTCTGCCTGCCACTCTGTCTGCCTGTGCTCACTCTCTCTGACAAATAAATAAATAAAATCTTTAAAAAAAAAAAAAAATTACTTTTGAACTTTCAAAATTAAAATGGTAGCCAACCACCCAAAATCTAAAGCCACATTTTGGAAACCCATTAAGACATTCTGAGGATCCCTGAGATGAGCTATCTAAATATGGAACATTAAACTAGTTATTCTTACCGCTTCTGTATTTCTTCTGACCTCTTCTTCCTCATCTCCAGCATGTGCTGCTTCTGCTGCTTCAAGAGGGCTGACGCCGAGACAGACTGGAAAGCAGCTTTCGAGCTCCCCATCACGCCTGAAACACAAGCCACAGACTGAGTGGCTCTGAGGGGCCGGGAGAGCACAGACATGGGGTTAGAGCAGGGACAGCTGATCTACCTGATAACCTGGTTTTGGCTAAATGTTGTTTTAAGTTTCTGGCTCCAAACGTAGGCAAGTCCATCAGTTCCCTGAATTCCTCAGAGCAAGACAAGCTCTTCTGGGGTATTCCTGGAATATACAAACATCAGCTTTAGAGGACTCAAAGTTCTGGCAGTTTGAGATTATGTAACATCACTTTTAAAACTCTGCATTCACAACTTAGTCATTTGTAAATGCAGCAGATGGAATGCCAAGAGAAAAAAAGAATCCTTAGCCTCTAGTAGATTAGTAGGACTGCAAAGGTGTGACAAATAGATCTTATTTCAAGTGATGATTAAGACACCAGTTTCTGTATGGTCATTTCCTACAGTACACCCGGAACGTTTGCTATGGGTAGGGTCTGTCCTAGGCCCTCACCGCCGTTAGGAACAAAGTCCCCAGTGAAAAGGGCAGAGGTGCCATTCTTTGACTTAGACCTGTTTTAATGAGAAGGTAACTGATGGGTATCACCAGGAACCTGATATTACTGATTTTAATACTGGCCATTAAGAGTTAGACCAGATAGATCAAGAAAATCTACAAAGCATCTACTTAAAGTCTCAGCCATGATTAATATGCTGTTTTTCCTTAAGATGCTGTGAAGCAAGGCTGATTGTTTCATCTTAGGCCACATCACTCACTAACTATAGTGACAAGTGGATATTTATAACGTAGGGCATGAACAACTGTGACCATTTTCAAACCTAAAGACTACATATTTAATCTGCAGAAAGAAATTTAGTATCAAAAAACAAAGTTACCAAGTTTTTGTTGGGTTTCCTGAATAACCAAGTCTGTTCCCTTAATGACCAGATCAGTCAGAGTGGTTTGAATCTTCTTTTTAGGAGCAACAGCAGCTGCACTGGAATGACAAGAGTCACCCCCCAAAAGGAAAGTCACTAAAATTCAATGCTCTGATGAGGTAAAGGCACAGAAGTATTCATTTATTACAAACTACCAAAGTTTCTCAAAGCACTATATAAGAACTTTCTTAATACCACAATCCTACAGCATAGCTGGTGAATGCATTATATTAGGCAACCTGCAAATTTGGTGGAGGCCATTCTGGAAAAGCAAGATGGCAAAAGAAAATAAAAAAATGACACCACTTTGATCAAGTGGTCTGGAATTTATCTTAAAGAAATTAAGGAATAGGTAAAAACTTAGGATATTAATGGGCTAAAATATTGTTTGCAATGTTAAAAGTTAGAAGCACCATTAATGTTTATCCATTAAGCATTATGGGAATGGTTTTTATCACAGAGCCATGTAAAAGACTATGTGGCCACTAAAAATAATGCCGTAAGTACATATTCAATAAGGAAAGTATTAATTATTTTATGGGGGCAGAGGAGTTGCAAAGTATAGGTCCAGTATGATCTCACTTTATATTACTGGAAACTTATACACATGGGAAAAAAACATCTAGAAGCATATACAGCTCTGTGTGTGTGTGTATGCATGTGTTCACAGATAGCAAGGAACTAATGATTATCTCAGTAGTAGAATTACACTTAGTTTTTATCATCTCCTTTTGGCTGAACTGCATATATACAGATACATTCTTATAATGTAGGACTATTGGTTTCTGCAGTTTGGAAAAATACAGACATTATTTTAAATCTTAAAAATGTGTTTGATATAACAAGTCAGGTAGGAGATGAGAGTCCTCTTGCCCAATTTCTGTTTGCCTGGAAACAAACTATTTTGTTCTTGGACCAGGAGTAGCTCCTTTGAGACAGGTCCCCACCGGTCATGTCCACAGATACAGTTTCTATCCTACAGTGGCAAGGCCATTGATCACCTATTTTGGGGACTCTATGGAGGGCCTGAGATCCCCAGAACATGGCCATGAATGTCTGACTCAGCAGCATCCCACTCTATTTAAGGCTTTACATTCCACTCTATTTAAGGCTTTACTGCTATTAATTCAGAGTTAAATGTGGCTTCCAAGAGGTCTGCCACCTCACTGTAATAGTCGAGAGGGGAATGACTTAATGGATGCCAACACTGGGATTAACATACTTTTAATGGCCATACAATCAGACCTGACAAAGTTATACTACTTACTTTAGAAGCAAAACAATTGTGGGCTCTGTGTTAAAGACCATCATTACAAAACTTAACTAATTTCCCCCCCTCCTATGTTTTCCTTTCTACCTGGAAATAAAAGAGGTCATTGTCTACCTTGTTCTAGCCCATGAGTTTATGAAAGATAAAACCTGTACAAGTCTTCTAGGACCATTACAGAAAAGTACAACCATTGGGTTTATTCTCACAAGGCGAGAAGCAAGATCTCTGTCTTGAAAGACTCCCCAGAGAATGTCTTACATTGAGGCTGCATATGATGCAGAAGAAACCCCTCCATAGTAGAAACCATCCTGACACAGCCGTTCTCGTAGGCTGGTGCCTTTGCGGGCAAACTTCTTTGGAATTCGTCCTCCAGAGAAGGTGGACTGCAGGTCGGCTCGCCTGGCGCTGAGCTTCTTGTACTGGGCCTGGATGTGGTACTGACAGTACTCACAGTCATTCTGCAAAAAGAAGAGCAGCTGCCTCAGGGCTAGGGCAACACATCAGGGGACAGTGTCAATAAACACTATTCCTTTCTCCCAGCTTCAGGGGCACTAATGAGTGTATAGCTATGCAGCAACTTCCCTGAAATTCCACTTAAAAGCTCCAGTTGGGTGAAAGAAAAAGTGATACTGTTCACCCCATATGCCCTTTTCCTACTATGGAAATAAAATCAGCTTCTAGAATGAACCTTGAAAACATTATGCTAAGTGAAAGAAGTCAGACACAAAAGGCCACAACACCAGGGGATGGAGGGGAGGGGTAGGGAGTGGTTACTTAATGGGTATGGTGTGTTTCCATGGGGTAATGAAAGATTTTG
>ML110840.1:9023-66984 GCA_003697995.1 Taxidea taxus jeffersonii
TATATATACAATGGAATACTACGCAGCCATCAAAAAAAATGAAATCTTACCATTTGCGACGACATGGATGGAACTAGAGCGTATTATGCTTAGCGAAATAAGTCAACTGGAGAAAGACAACTATCACATGATCTCCCTGATATGTGGAAGTGGAGATGCAATTGGGGCGGGAGTTAAGGTGGTAGGAAAAGTAAAAATGAAACAAGATGGGATCGGGAGGGAGACAAACCAAAAGAGACTCTTAATGTCATAAAATAAACTGAGGGGGGTGGAGGGGAGAGGCGTTGGGAGAGGGTGGTGGGGTTACATTATATGTTTAAATAAAGCTTAAATTAAAAAAAAAAAAAAGAAGTCTGATATTTACCCAATGCTTCCCAGAGCAAAGGATGGTGCCAAGCCTTCAAATATAAGGTCTCGGGGCACCTGGATGGTTCAATGGGTTAAAGCCTCTGCTTTCAGCTCAGTTTATGATCCCAGGGTCCTGGAATCGAGCCCCGAATCAGGCTCTCTGCTCAGCAGGAAACCTGCTTCCCTTCCTCTCTCTGCCTGCCTCTCTGCCTACTTATGATCTCTCTGTCAAATAAATAAAATCTTAAAAAAAATATATAAAATAAGGTCTCATTCCAGCCTCTCAGTAAATTTTAGGGGGTAGGTGCTATTATTAACCTCATCTATCTATGAGGACACAGAGACTTAGTAAGGTTCAGTAACTTGTCAGTAAGTAGCAACAGTGGGATTCCAACCTCTAATGTGTTGATACCAAAGCACATGCTCTTGATCTGTTTAAGTTGATATAAATAAAGTCATACACTGAGTGGTACTCAAACCCAATTTTCTCAGTTATAAGCATCACTTAGGAAGGAAAGAAGGGCAATAGGTTTTGTGGGTTTTGTTTGTTTGTTTGTTTTTCCATTCTTGCTAGGCATGAACAGGACAGGAAGGTGCTTGTGTTAAGAGGTAGGGAGCAATCTTTTAAGCTTTTAAGCCCTTACTGGTTGAGATACCACACCTATCAGCCAAACTCATGCACATAGAGGTCCAGGCAGGTACCCAGGTGGCTGTGAAGCAAAACTCTCATTTGGGCACGAATTCCACTCCTGGGAGGATTTGTGAAGCTGACTTGGGTATGTCAATGCCATCGCCTTCACGGAGCATGTCTAGGCAGCAGCAGCTGCTTCTTCAAAAGAAGTCCAGGCTCAGCTGAATTCTGATCTCAGAGTATACATGACACTCTCACCTCCTACCACCTCAGAATTCAAGGGGGAAATGAGCTGCTCCAGGTTCCCCACGACTCTTTTTCCCAGCCTGCACAATTTCCTTTTCTGCAGTCTCCTCCTGCCCAGACAGGCAGGCCTGGCTTCAATCAGAATCATCTCCCCTCCCCCATGAGTGCTTTGAAAGCAAGCTCTCAGGGTTCACTACAAGCACAGAGAGGTGGAAGAGAATAGAGTGGGCAGGGACACTTGATTTTCTTGCAGAACCCCATGCCTGTGTAGGCAGGATGGAATTTGCAAGCACACACTGGATTATCCCAGGTGCCAAATTTGGCAGAGGGCATCCAAGTTTGCCAAAAGCAAAAGCAGAGTGAGTGCCATGTGCCCCCCCTAAAAGCAGATGCAGACATTCCAGGGCAGGGAGTATGAAAAGCCTCCAAGGCTTGACTGACTTACCCAACTGCAGCGGGGCTCAGGACCTGCTGCAGCCCTAAGACACGGATGCTTCCCTTTCTTCCCCCACTCCAGATCCAGTGCTAAGCCTCCCTGGTACCATCCATATAGATTATGTTCTACAAAAGGAGAAACTGCAGTACCTGATATGGCACCAATGGGTAAGCATCCCTAAACAGTATCTGGTTATCTCCTAGGGAAAAGGAAATGCCAGTGAGAGTGACCCACTTCACCCGCCAAACCATCCCCATGTGGCCAACATCAAACATTCCTTTGGAGTGACCGGTCTGAAGAGAAATGTCTGCGTAGACAAGCACAACCTTCTCACTGCTAGCACCTCTATGACCCAGTTCCTCTAACGGTGACTTAATGTCAATCCGGGTGGTAATGCCTTTACAGTGACTAGGTGTGTAAACGCTGCCACCTAAATCTCAGCTTCCTAACCTAATGTGAGATGTGAATTTAATCCAATTTGTTGACTCTTCTTCCCACACCCTCAAGTTCAAATGCATAAAAGGAATGAACAGAAGAGTAAAGATTCTGTTCACATTTTTTCCCTCCTCTTTGATCTCACTGGGATCTATGTTTCAGTATGGGGTGGCAAACTAATGCCACTGGCTCAGTCTACCTGCCCAAACTTATTTCCCACTGCATCCTTCAGGCACACTTTCGAAGTTGCCCTACCCAGTCCTCTGCTCCTTTGTGCCTCTCCCTCCTGGGCAGGCTCTCCTATGGGCTCTCCAACCCAGCCCACTGGGCCCCACCTGACTTGTTAGTTGGTTATCACATCCGTGGGCCTGGCTACCTAATCTGAGCTGAGTCCACCATTTCTGGCTCCACTGAGTGGGGTCCCAATCTACCCCCTCCATCTCCAGCTTGGTCCAGTATAGTAGCTCCCAGGGCACAATCCCTCTTCTAATAGCAGCCCTTGCAAGCTGAATGTTTGGTCTGTATCATTACTACAGGCTCTTCATGCATTCAATAACTATTTACTGAGGGGCTGGCATGGAGTAGGCACTGTGAAAGGGAATACGATGGTGAAAACAATGTCTTTGTGATCAAGAAGCTCACTGTCTCGTAAGTCTGTGTTTCTTACACTTTGACGTGCATATGGGCTACCTGGGGATGTTGTTAAACAAATATTCTATTCCAGCAATCCGATCCTCAGTTGGGTCTGCGATTCTGCATTTTCACAATTTCCCATGCAATCCCACTGTAAATCATACTTACAGTACAAGGTAGTAGGAAAGTGGATGGGCAGGGAGAGGGGATGCTCACATGAGCACCCAAATTGGTCAGCAGTATCGAGGAGAGTTGGCCAGAAAAAGATGGGTTTGGTCTCTGTGGAAGAATGAGTGGTGGCAGAGGAAAAAGGTAAAATAAAGTAAAAATGTTGAATTTCTATCACTGAAGTCCCAAAGCCTGAACAGAAGGAAGTGTTTCAAGATCATGTATTGATGACTCATTGGTAGGGGAGATGGAAATCCATCCCAGGTGACAGCCATAGGGTGTATCTAAAATGTCTGGATGGTAGGTGCTAGGACTCCCAACTCTGCTGAAGATTCCCATGCTCCAAGACCAGCACAAATGCAGCAACCTGAGTGGACCACGTAGGCTGGAACAAGGGCATCTCAGTGATAACCAGTGTAGATAAAGAACTGGCTAAGCTGCCTTCCACACGAGGTCAAGTCCTAGAAACTTTGCCAAACTCTAAGGAGGGAGAGAAAGCCTCAGCAATGTCTGGGGCTGAGTTCACCACCACCTGGTAGAAAAAAAGACTACTTAGATAGAAGTTAAATTAAGGAAAATAAACATGACACTCCATTCACACTCAGGTTTGTATTCTTAAGTCATACATACTACAGAAGTTTAGAGAATTCAAAATGGGTTAGTCTGGTGGTGACACCCAAAAGGAGACACTCTGGCTCTAGAGCCACACTACGGATGCCAGAGCACCAAGGGAAAGAACCAGAGAACACTTTGAGTGCTTCTTACCCACTCTGGGAACACTGTTGTTATACTCACTTCAAAGAACAGGTCTTAGTTGAATTTAGGACTTAAGAATAATGTTGTAAGATGAACCACTTGGAAAGCCCAATGTGATACAGCAGTCAACACACCAATGAACTGCACAGCCCCACAAATCCAAAGTGTGTGATCTTTGGAAATACCCCCTTGGGAGGAGATGGTATATGCTGAGTGAGTACTCGTGTCTCACAGCAGACATCAGCTGAGACCTGATCTCTGGAGTCTGTACAGGAAAGGAGAATGGAGGGGGGGAGGAAATCTCACCTAAAAATATTCTAATCCCATTAAGAGCAATTCCTCAGAGACCAGGAAACAGTTAAGAAAAAAACAGATCTGAAAACCATCAAAACCAGCAAAGGAAATACTCTTGGGAGCTAGAACATGGTTCATTTTCTCCTTTGCTGTGGCAGTTTGTTAACAGCAAAAAGAAGAGGCTGGACCAGGCACCAGAGAGTCAGAAACCCAAGTAAAAGAGTATGCAGATGGATGCTGTGGCTGATGAATGGATGGGAAGCTTGAGCCAGCTTACCAATGGTGGAAGGGTACCCAGTTTTGAGGTGATGTTCAAGGTCATGAGTCTGAAGTTTCATAACCATGAGTTTCAAAGTTACCATTCAAGGGATAAGCACAATCGCCAGGTAAAGGCACATATGACATCTCTAATGGTTACTGTGAAAGCAGGTTTCAGGAAGGAATAAGAATGTATTAAAGCTTGGGGCGCCTGCGTGGCTCAGTCAGTTAAGTGTCTGACTCTTGATCCCAGCTCAGGTCTTAATCTCAGGGTTGTGAGTTCAAGCTCCACACTGGGCACCATGATGAGCTTTAGAGCCTATTTAAAAAACAAACAGGGGCACCTGGGTGGCTCAGTGGGTTAAAGCCGCTGCCTTCGGCTCAGGTCATGATCCCAGGGTCGTGGGATCGAGCCCCGCATCGGGCTCTCTGCTCTGCGGACAGCCTGCTTCCTCCTCTCTCTCTGCCTCTCTGCCTACTTGTGATTTCTGTCTGTCAAATAAATAAATAAAATCTTTAAAAAAAAAATAAAAAACAAACATACAAAAGAGAATGTGTTAAGGCTTAACTGGTCTAAAATAGTGGCTGAGACAGATCAGTGTTTACAGCCCAGAAGTGAATACAACAGAGTTCCTCATGGGCCCCACAGATGGCTTCTGCTTTGCAGGAGCCTCCCAGGGTACTTCCTTAAACTACACTGCCTGATCAATGGTTCTGAATAAATAAGGATACACTGTTATTCTCTGACCAGGTACTTTCACCATCCACCTCTTTGGTCAGGCCCACCTTCTCAAGGTAAATGGGGACGGCTGGAGAAGTTGCTGAGACCGTGAGGGGCTGCCACCTGAGCCTCCAAAACCCTTCCTTCTGAAGCAGGCAGGCTCTCTTGGTCCTGACTTCCAACAAGAAGAAAGGCAGACCCTCAGGGAAAACTGTGACAAATGCTTATGAAGCAATGGTTTGCAAAGTGTGTTCCTTGAAGCTTTAAGGTTCCATTTCATGAGTGAGGTGGGTACTTCCCCTTAAGGGGGGTGGGGGGACTCTCAGCCATTCATCCACCACCATAGCCAATGCAGATCCAATTTTACTCATCTTGTTGGCGGTTCTATAACTTGGTTTGAAAAATATAAGGAAAGGTTTAAAACCAGGAAAATGGTGTATCTGTACCAAAAACATCATACCATATTTTTTATAGTTAAAACAACTGGAGAGTTGAAGCCAAGATAAAAGCAGAGTGTGGCCAGGTGGGATTCAAAGGAGACAGGAAATTCCTGAAATAGGTCATCATAAAACACAAAAGCTCACTGGGCCAAATATTAAGTGAGGGTTTCTGGGGTAGTTGTTTTTAAGTATTTTCTGTGAAAGTAGGCATAACGATGCCTGCTTCTTACCACCGTGTTAGCCTTCTGAACCCTCCCTTCCAGAATATTAACCACATGGATTCTGTTCCACATTTTATGAAGCTGCCATTCGCCTGACAGGAAAAAAATTTCCCAGTCAAGGATCAGATTTCACCTGAGACTCTTAAGCCCCAAGAATTTGACCACTGCTCATTTACCCATTCCTTAAACAGGTTCCTTCACTTGCAAATCACCGGGATTTTGTGCACAGCTAGAAAAACTGACTTCTGCAATTGGAGGACAGTTCAACGTTTCTTTTCTTTTCTTTTTTTTTTTTTTAAGGGAGAAAGTTCCATTTTTAAAATTTATTTATTTTTAAGATTTTATTTATTTATTTGACACACAAAGATCACAAGTAGGCAGAGAGAGGAGGAAGCAGGCTCCCTGCAGAGCAGAGAGCCCGATGCCGGCGTTGATCCCAGGACCCTTCGATCATGACCTGAGCCCAAGATAGAGGCTTTTACCCACTGAGCCACCCAGGCTCCCCGAAAGTTCTATTTTTAAAGATGGTTTTCCACCCCCGAGAGGACATTCTCTGTATTCCCAAAGGAAGAGATGCTAAATGGCCCTACAATTAAAAAATAAACAAACAAATCCTATGAATCACAACCAAAGAATCAAAAGTTAAACAAACAACAGTCTTTTCCTCACTTCACTAGAGATGTGTGGTTTTATTTTAGTTGTTAAATCTACTTCCTGATCTGCTTTCCAACAGGCCTAGGGACTCAATAACCACATCTGAAAGGAGATCCAAGAAAGAGAATGGAGACAGGGAATCTTCTTGGCTGTTCCTTCCCCAATCTTCAGAGAATTCAGAGGGCACCAAACCTCATCAAGATGAAAGCCTCAAGCATTTTCTAGAAAGACAAGACCTCCCTCGGGAAGGAGAGTTTGACCTCAAGTGGCAACAGGAGCTAACTACTACGGAGAGAACATGAGAACTTGGATGTAAATTTCCCTGCAAAGAGTACCGCACAGATGACTGACACACAACTCCTGTGTCTCTACTCCCCTCACCTTCTTTGGCTTCCCTTTCTCATCTGCCTTTAAAGTGTGCGGTCAGGGTCATGGGGGAGGTGTAGAGCTGGGAATCTGGTCATTCTCAAATGTAAAAACTCCTGAGGCAGCCCCAGGGGAAGAAGAAAAAGAACGGTTTTTTTCCCCCCCAAATGACACCAAGCAGCCTTAAGTAAATTTACTTGTTCAGAAAAGGTCGGTAAAGTCGTGCTTTTCCCATTAAAAACTGTACACAACCCATCAACACAAGGCATAAACACAGATCCATGTACCAGGAGATAAATAAATACGCTAAAAATTCCCCCAAACTCTCTAGCATACCAGGCTGATGTATCCCACACAGAGGAGACGAGCTGAGCTTTTGGACATCACAGTGCAGGGCAGTTTAGGGCAGAGCTAAATAAACTTTTCAGGGCTGGAATGAACTGAACACCAGCCTGGAAAAAAAAGGTAACATCAGAAATGGGCCAACATCCATTAGGTAATGCACTTCACAAAGGCAAAAGACAGCAAGCAAGCAGCTAACATTTTCAGAAAAAGAACACAGTGAATTGCGATGCTAAGAGAGAAACTAATTATGAAGAGGAAGGCAGGCTATTATTAAACCGGTCCCAGAAAAGAGCAGTAGATCCATAGTTTTACAGGCAGGCATTTCGAGAAGACTTACTTTGATTGCCCAACTGGACAGGAGCTCTCCTTCTTTGGCTGTTCTGTCAGATTTCTTTCTTTCTTTCTTTCTGTAAACTGAGTTTCTTTCCCTGGGTAGTGGGGATAGTAATAACTCCCACGACAGAATGATTGCCATGTGAGGTATCGGAATAACCAGTCCACTGAAAAGTTCCATTTTGTGTTGTCATACTGTTAAAACTTTGATGTTTTAGTCTTTCCTCCCTTTGAAATGGTAAGCTCAAGGAGAGGGAGCACGTTTTGCTCTTCTTTCTGGGCCTTGCAATGCGTTACCCCTTGCCCAGTATGCGGCGGATATTTATTCACTAAGTCTCTTTTGATCTGAACCGAATCCCAGCCGGGTGTGCTTACTCCGGACCCTTGTCACGGCCGGCCAGCGCAGTGACAATCCCTTCCCTTAACACAATGTTAGCGCCTGAGAGGACCCTGGAAGTCTTCTCGTTTGATCCCCTCCTACCCAAAAACAGTGTTGGGAAAAATGCACAGTTTCCAGCTTGTAAATTAGGGTGGGTTCAACTGTAAGCTATGCATTCACTAGTTAAGTGTCTCTAGAAGGTTTTCTTTCTCTGTCCTCTTGATTCTATGCCTTCTTGTGCAGGGAAAGGGAGTATAAAAGGTGTCAGGGTAAGGTGAAGTAGGAAGAGGAGAAAAAAAACCATTTTCCAACCTTTGCTAAAGACACAAAAATACTTCCAAATTATACTGAAACTTGACTCGTCCGGAACAAGAGAATGATGCTGAAACAATCGGTCCCCAGATATCCTCTTCCCTTCTCTGAGAATATTCTATTTCCTTTAAGAAAAATCAACATTTTCCTCTGAGGAAATTTTTTTTTTCTAAAACAGATTTGCTGATTTTCAACTAGGCACCCTCCGCCAAATTTTAAATCAGTCCCTAGCTCCCCTCTTTTTTTTTTTTTTTTAAGATTTTTATTTATTTATTAGTTAGAGAAAGAGAGAGAGAGCGAGCACAGGCAGACAGAGAGGCAGGCACAGGGAGAAGCAGGCTCCCTGCCGAGCAAGGAGCCCGATGTGGGACTCGATCCCAGGACGCTGGGATCATGACCTGAGCCGAAGGCAGCCGCTTAACCAACTGAGCCACCCAGGCGTCCCCAGCTCCCCTCTTTTTTAGCCCCCGTCCCTAGTTCCCCTTTTTTTAGTTCCAAACACATTTTCACCCACGTCTGTCCCATGCCACAGCTCTTACCTTCGCCCACCTTGAGCAGGAAGACGATTTTAAACTAAGAGGCTCCCGTGAATTAAGCCACGAGGAGGTGAAATCGCTGTCAGATGTTCAGTGCAAATGGGGGTACAAACCTCACTTACTGTCACAGAAATCAGAGATGCAAAAAGTCTATGAGATAAGCTAATCTCACGTCTCCTGCCTTAAAAAGAGAAGTGTTTCTCTCACTTTTTCATACAGCCGAGGATACCAAAAAACAAGTCCACAAAGCCCCACCTCCGCCCTTCCAGTTATCAAGTCTGAAAAAGTTCCTGGAAGCAAAACAATGGAGGGAGGTTAGGCTGTGCTGTGAATCCTCAAGGTCTTTAGAATCTCTGTGATCTACAGATAAGAAGGAAGCCTTTCCGCCTGTGGAAGGTGCAGGGGATTCGTAATTTACAGTGTAGGAACTGCAGGCTACAGCAGTAATCCTGCTAAACTACTCTGTCACTGCCAAGGGTGACCTCTAACGCAGCCTGCGGGGAGGCCAGCAGCCTTTTCTCTGCAGTCAGAGCTCCTGGCTTACCCCAGTGCCTTTGGATTGAGCAAAAGGGAAAACCAGCTGAGTAAGCGTAGCAAATGTGGGCGGTTTGGTGGAGGGGAACGAGGGCAGAAGGTGCAGTGCAGTATTGTGAGGGGAGAAATGCAACTGAGAAGTCAAGACCCACAGTGTTCACTCACCCCCTTTTGGAGATGAGGCTTCCTGTCCCTCACTCCTCCCTCCACAGGCAGACATTGTTCTCTGCTTTGGAACAGGGAAGCGGATCTGGCTAGGCTCTGTTTGGCACTGATGTGGATCAGAATCTCTACAGGAGAACAGGGCTGCCTCAAAAATGTGCTCACCTCTCCTGGACTGCTCTCTGCCCCTCTCCCGCTATGGATCTGTGATGTGCAGGTCTTTTCTGCACTCATCATCTTAACCTCTCGACATGCCACTCTTTGCAGCCTCCTTCCCTCTGCTCTGGTGCTCTGATTTTCTTACTCTGACTTCTCCAACGCCTTTACCAACATACCCCTGACTCTGTGCCACCTAACTATGGGGTCCCTCAGGGCTCTATCCTAGGCCTTTTCTTTATAATAATTTATACTCCCTCCTTAGTTCGTGAAGCCACACCTATCACTTTAACGCCCTTTCCATGGCCCACCTGGTTTCTGAGTCCCAGACCTGGATATCCATATTCTCATATTCTATCATATTCTCACTTGGATGTCTCAGAGTCACCTCAAAATCAACTCACCCAAACTTCCAGCACCCCCTGCTCTCAAATCCTCCAAGATTCTCAATCTCACTAAGGGGTTCTTCTCAGAGGGATTAAAAAGGATAATAATTCCTAGGTTTCAAGCCAAAAACCTAGAAATTATCCTTTATTCCTCCTGTTCCCTGCTCTATCCCCATATGTTCCATCACTGATTCTCCATGCTGAATCCCTCCAATCCACCACATTCCCTCCACACTTGAGTTTAAGGTCACACCGTCTCTGGTCTGCACCCCTGAAGTGGGCTCCTTGCACCCATGCTCGCCCCTCCCCGGTTAGTGGCCAGGGCAAACCTTCTGAAGATCCAGTCTTGCACTGGCTTCTCCACCATCAGTGGCTCCCTATGACCACAGAATAAAGCCCAGAGTTCTTCTCAGGACCTCTGTGCTCTCAAGCATGGCCTCCAAGGTCCCGTCACTGCTAGCAACCCCTCGTGTCACTCCTGAGCACTCACTGTGTAGCAATCACAATCGCCTCCTATAATCCTCTGGCAACACCACACTTTCCTCAGCTGGGAGCCTCCATGCACATGGCCCCCGGCCCTCTCCTTCTGCACAAACCAGCTCCCTCCCCTCCCCTCTCACCCTTGCTGAATCCCAGTCACCATCCAGTGTCTCCTTAAATTTCACTTCTGAGCTCCCCCATTACAGACTTTGTGTGCATCTGTGCGTGCGTTTGTATTTCGTATACTTGGCACGCTGTATTTTCTTCTGCTCAACTTCCCCCGTTTGTCATGATTTATGTTGCTTGTTCCTTGCTCGGCTTACCCAGATCCCCTCTTTATGCCAAGCACTGTTCTAGGCACCGGGGTGTCAGCACTGAATGCACAAATGTCTGTGCTCACAGTGTTTCCTGTCTTTGCAATGGCTCACCCACTACTTGATTTTAAGCTCTGTGAGATGGTCATGCTTGTCTGGTTTACCATAGTATCCCAGAGTTCAGCACACCAGCACCTCTCTGGTGTGTGTGAAATATTCAGTAAATATTTGCTCACTGTCTGGCCTCCCCAAGTTACTACTGTACGGGATACATAGTGAGTAAATATGTGTTGAATTAGACACCTTCTTTCAGACAATCATGTGCATGGAAAAAGGTAATTTTTCAGATTTATGATGGTGATTTTCATCTCTTATTTGATTTTTAGTAAGGAACTACTGGTTCTCTTATCCCTGTTAATTAATATAAATGAGTAAGATAATTTCAAAATGAAAATGGCAGTACGAAAATTGGATGGGATGGTCTACTAGAGACAAACAGAAGGGATCTATGTCATATTATGTTGAATATTTAGAGAAATTGTCTCCAAGGAGGGGAAATTTGAGCTGAGACCTGAATGACAGGGAGTCAGCTACACAAAAATCCAGGCGGAGGGTCCTGGACATGAGGAACAGCAAGTCCAAAGGCTTGGAGGTGGGGAGGGGGAGGAAGAACTAGTGGGGATGGTGGTGGGGTTGAGAAGCTCCAGGAACACCTGAAGTCCGGTGGGCAGGGGGAAATGGTGCAAAAGGAGATTGGAGTACCTAAGGGCCAGCTTATGAAGGATGCAGCAGACCAAGGGAAGGAGCCAGAACTTTTTTCTGTTGTAGCGGGAAGATACTGGAGGTTTGTTTTTTTTTTTTAAATTAACATACTGTTTGTTTGTAAAAATGTATTGTTTGTTTCGGAGGTACTGTCAGTGATTCATCAGTCTTACACAATTTACAGCGCTCAGATTAGCACATACCCACCCCTCCCCAGTGTCCGTCACCCAGCCACCCCATCCCTCCCACTCCAGCAGTCCTCAATTTGTTTCCTGAGATTAAGAGTCTCTTATGGTTTGTCTCCCTCTCTGGTTTCATCCCATTTCATTTCTTCCCTCTTCCCCTATGATCCTCTGCCTTGTTTCTCAAATTCCACATACCAGCGAGAGCATATGATAATTGTCTTTTTCTGACTGATTCATTTCACTTAGCATAATACCCTCTAGTTCCATCCACATCACTGCAAATGGCAAGATTTCATTTTGATGGCTGCATAGTATTCCAGTGTGTGTGTGTGTGTGTGTGTGTGTGTGTATCACACCTTCTTTATCCATTCATCTGTTGATGGATATCTAGGTTCTTTCCATAGTCTGGCTATTGTGGACACTGCTGCTATAAACACCTGCTGGGTCATAAGGTAGCTCTATTTTCAACTTTTTGAGGAACCTCCATGCTGTTTTCTAGAGTGGCTGAGCCAGCTTGCATTCCCACCAACACTGTAGGGGGTTTCCCTTCCATACTGGAGCTTCTTTTTTATTTTATTTTATTTTGTTTTATTTTATTTACTTATTTGACAGACAGAGATCACAGGTAGGCAGAGAGGCAGGCAGAGAGAGAAGGAGAGGAAGCAGGCTCCCTGCTGAGCAGAGAGCCCGATTCGGGGCTCGATCCCAGGACCCTGGGATCATGACCTGAGCCGAAGGCAGAGGCTTTAATCCACTGAGCCACCCAGGTGCCCCGATACTGGAACTTCTTAAGCACAGAATGAACATGATCTGATTTGCGATTTTTAAATTTTTTTTTTAAGATTTTATTTATTTATTTGTCAGAGAGAGCGAGCACAGGCAGACAGAGTGGCAGGCAGAGGCAGAGGGAGAAGCAGGCTCCCCGCTGAGCAGAGAGCCCCATGTGGGACTTGATCCCAGGACGCTGGGATCATGACCTGAGCTGAAGGCAGCTGCTTAACCAACTGAGCCACCCAGGTGTCCCTGATTTGTGATTTTTAATAAAACAACTATCTGCTATGTGGGGAATGAGCTAAAAAGTTGTGCCCCCTCCTTGGTAGTAAGATCTCCTAGAATACCAAACGCTACTATAGAAAACAAATATATAAAGTTATTCATTAACTTCACTCCTTTTTGATGAGTTTCAAGCCCTTGTTGACGGCCATGGGAAAACTGTTTTATTTTATCAGACATAAGTCAGTTAGGAGGCCGTGGCTCTCTTAGCAAATTCATTTACTTATTTATATGAGATCTATTTATCTATTAATCATTGATGACTATGATCCATTTGATGGGGGAAAAAATAGAGTCATTTCTGATTAAAAAAAAAAAATCCCCCTTCAGCTACTACAATCTGCATCACACTGTCATGAGCCCTTCCTTCTGAAACTCACTGATGCATCCTACATTTGTCAGACTCATTATTTATGAGCAGTGAGCTATGCGACAGAGTGAGAATCATCCTTAGGGAAACATCGGCCTTAGATCTGAAACTGCTTATTCTCCAAGGAAAAAAGACTTCAGTTTTTTTTTTTCTAATGTCATTTAAAACAATGTACTGAAGTATTTTTAGACTGGAGCCTTCTTCGTAAAGCATGGGATAATGACTTTGCTAAATCCTACTGAAAACAAAAACATCTAGACGCTATGGGAGAACAGAAATCACATTGCAATTTCTTAAATTACGGAGATGGATGGCTGGACGAATGCATGGAGCAGCTTTATAAGGCCCTCCTGTGCAAAATGTCAGATGCATTTTTTCTTTTCTTATTTCACTGCAATACCATTAAGACACTGTGATGCAAGCTGCTGTACCTGTTGGAAGCACAGACAGCAGTAGCAGTAACTGCATGATAGTTGAGGGTACTGAGAATTCCTGTGAGAAAGGGGCTGTACCACCTGTTAGTCTCTCGGCTTTTGACCACACTTCAGTCTGGCCAGAGGAGCAGAACATTAACCTTAGAAAAAGCCTGAGCAGGGGCGCCTGGGTGGCTCAGTGGGTTGAGGCCTCTGCCTTCAGCTCAGGTTGTGGTCCTAGGGTCCTGGGATCGAGCCCCGAATCAGGCTCTCTGCTCAGCAGGGAGCCTGCTTCCCCCCCCCCTTTCTCTGTCTGCCCCTCTGCCTACTTGTGATCTCTGTCAAATAAAAAAAAAAAATTTAAAAAAAAAAAAATGGGGGGGGCACCTGGGTGGCTCAGTGGGTTAAAGCCTCTGCTTTCGGCTCAGGTCATGGTCCCAGGGTCCTGGGATCAAGCCCCGCATCGGGCTCTCTGCTCAGCAGGGAGCCTGCTTCTCCCCTCTCTCTCTGCCTGCCTCTCTGCCTACTTGTGATCTCTGTCTGTCAAATAAATAAATAAAATCTTTAAAAAAAAAAAAAATTGGGGTTGAAAGTTGTTTTAAACAAATCCCTAAAAAATATAAGTATGCAGTCGTTGATTGTACTTGAACAAAAACATAGAGGGGTGCCTCGGTGGCTAAGTGGGTTAAAGCCTCTGCTTTTGGCTCAGGTCATGATCTTGGGGTCCTGGGATTGAGCCCTGCATCGGGCTCTCTGCTTGCCGGGGGAGCCTGCTTCCCCCTCTCTGTCTGCCTGCCTCTCTGCCTACTTGTGATCTCTGTGTCAAATAAATAAATAAAATCTTAAAAAAAAAGAAAGAAAGAAAAGAAAAGAAAAAGCCTGAGCAGTCAAGTCAGGGCACTATCAGCTACAGGGGACCTTGACTCAGAGCCCCATTCCTCCCCAGCCTGGGAGCCCTCACTGGCTTCCTGCTCTAAGCACGGTGCCCAGCCTGAGGTTATGAATGGCTCCTGAGCTTTCACTAAGTTGGTGGTAGGAGGCCCTTGTCAGCAGCAGAAGGTTTAGGACCCCAGACAAACCCATGAGGATGAGGCAGATGCTTGGGGCAAACTCAAGAGGAAAGGGGACTGGTAGGGAAACTGAGCTGGCCAGCGGTCAGCATGGAAGGGGCTGGCATCCAGTAGCGTGGACCCTGTTATGGGCACAACTGGGCAGACAAGGTGGGATGCCAGTCCTAGTCGGGGTACCAGGTAGAGCTCCAGGCAAGAATTCACTTCCTTGGAATGTGGGACATGGAGCTGGCCTAATAAATGAGGTTAGGAGAGACCAGCCTGCCACTAAACCTGGGAAGAAAGTCAGAGTCTCTGGTGGGTTCAACGCTCCAACGATGGGAACAGAGGGCTTTCAGGGGTGTGGAGGAGCCCCTGAGAGGCAGCCACAAGGACCGGGTCGACCAGTCTTTGTGTCCCACTGATGAATACAGTACTTGGAATGTGGAGGGCTTAATAAGTAGCTGCTGAGTTAATAGCTCTGAACCTAGTTCTGAAACTTAGCTTTTCCCAGAAACTTATCCTTATAGATTTATCAGATGTTTTAAAAGGTTCACTTTCAAACCGTCTTGGAAAAGGCTACACTACTATATCTGAAACAGTTGAGCCCTGCTTTTGGTCGTCTTTCTCCGGAGCTGACAGAGTGCCTCCATGGACCTCACTTTGTCAGAAGGGAGGCCGGGGAGCTGGGGCAGGGGCGGGGGAGGGTAAACAACACACCTGTGCCACCTGGAAGAACAGCACAGCCAGTCAGCCCCGTGAGTCATCACAGACTGATAAAGGCAGCCAGATTCCAGGGCTGTCCTAACAGTCAACATGTTTTCAGGCTAAAAAAATTTCACAGGCCCCGAGGTGTCCACTGCCTAAGGGGTGACTGAGAAACCACGGCTGAGCAGTCCACCTCTGCGGGAGGTCCAGCAACCTGCCTCTAACCCTGGCTACTGGGGGACTTGCGGCCTCTAGGGTTTTTATTTCTGGGAGCCTCTATCATGAATTGGGATGTGCAGCTTCTCCTATGGGAGAGAGACCCAGCAGTGACTTTGCAGAGATACAGTATTGGCAATTATTATTGGGAACCACGGTAGTTGATACTTATCGCCTGTTTTCTATGTGCCAAACCTATGTGTTATTCCTAACACCTCCTAGCAGCCTCATGACCTAGGTCTTCTAGCATTACAGCAGAGGAAACAGGGTTAACCAACCACGGAGCAACAAAGGGGAGGCAGAGGGAGGCACGGGGATTGTACACATGGTCCTGAAAGTTGAAGACTGTACTATGTTGGTCTGCTCAGAGATTTGGCGTGAAACCACAGGGAACTGAATGTAGCGAGCTGGCATACCCTTATATTCTTTTATTATGTTTCCCCCTCTTCCTAACCAGTGAGACTTTTAATCATTACAGACACACACACACACACACACACACACACACACACACACACAAAATCAACCCTCACCATACAATGAAAACCCCTGAACTACCTGCCTCACCTTTTTAATTAATGGAAGCTCTGTCCCACCAACATCAATGTCCCAAGTTGCAAGTGACCTTGTGTCAAAATCCCAGCATTCAAGGCTATGGCTTGAAATAATTTATTTCATCCAGGCAGGATTTCTTCTTCAAGGGATTTCTTCTTCAAGGGCCTCACGCTTTGGTGTCACAGAGAAATCAAACTTTCTGCATCTTCGAATTATCCTTTCATTGCTTTCCTCTCCCACTCAGTCTTTGAATATCTTTATGTCTGTGAGTTTATGCGAAGGCAGGCAAGCACATGTCTAGAAGGTGCGTCTCACCATGAAAAAACACCGTGCAGTCAGAGAACCACTGCAAGCCTTAACAGGCTGTGTGGCCACGTGCCTCCCTGAGAGGCTTTCCTTTTTTGGAAAACAAGCAAAAAATACCTCTCTAAGGTTATTCAAAGCAAGTGAACTTTACTGTAAAGCACCTAACCTATTGTAGGTGCTCAGGAAATGGTACACATGTTATTAGAGCCACTGCATGAAACCAAAGCTAGATAATGATACAATCCACTCAGAAAGCCAGAAGTGAGCTGTGCCTCTGACAAAGCGATAAAACACATTTCATTTGGCATAAGATATTTTTCTAAAGATTTATGCATTTATATTAGAGAGCTAGAGAGCGCGTGCACATGACAGCAGCGGGAGGGGCAGAGCAAGAGGGAGAAGAGAATCTCAAGCAGACTCTGCCCTGAGCGTGGAGCCCCATGTGGGGCTCAATCTCATGACCCTGAGATCACAACCTGAGCTGAAACCAAGAGTCAGATGCTTAACCGACTATACCGCCCATGCACCCCTGGGGTTTTAAAAACCCCACTTAAGGGGCGCCTGGGTGGCTCAGTGAGTTAAAGCCTCTACCTTCGGCTCAGGTCATGATCCCAGGGTCCTGGGATCGAGCCCCGCATCGGGCTCTCTGCTCAGCAGGGAGCCTGCTTCCTCCTCTCTCTCTGCCTGCCTCTCTGCCTACTTGTGATCTCGATCTCTCTGTGTTAAATAAATAAATACAATCTTTTAAAAAAAAAACCCACTTAAAAACTATTCTACCCACAGAATCTGTCTCCTATCTGCCCATTTGCAGGTTGGAAGCACTATGGTCTTGTCTATCTAGAGCTGACTAATGGTTGTCCCCAGCATGGTGTCATTTGTCATTGGGCTCAGTTAATGCCGAATTTAACTATCTCTGCTGATGGAGAGAGCTGGTAACAGATAATCCAAAAGAGCAAATACTTCCTAGATCATTCATCCAATTTCTTTCCCATAACAGCCTACAAGTATTACTTAGGTCCCGGCTAATGCTGCCATTCTGTAAGACTATATACAAGTAGATGGTGAGATGAAATTCATGACCTCTCTGATTCAGACAAAACACCACCCTGAACTTGAGTATTGGCTGCAAAGCTTTTGCAAGATGAATAACTGGTGGTGGCCTACCACTCTTTATTATACAGCACAATAATTATTTCATAGCAATTCCATTCAAATGTTAAAATGCTGCCTAGATGCACATCAAGAACCACCAATTAAGTGTCTAGTTTGAAGTAGCTCTTTAGATTGGTGTGAATACAGTGCTAAAGAAATCAGAGGGTTCATTTTTTTCAAGAAAGTAATTAGCATCTTTCTTTTGGTGGCCCTACAAAAGTCTGTGAGCAAGAGCCGATGTTAACTATGAACACAGAGGGAGAACTATGAACACAGAGGCCATCAGCACTGCTGGATAAATATCACAGAGTTTATGTCCTACTGATGAATGGGGCCCTAACAGTGTTGCCTAACTGGTTGATACGATCATGATGTCCCCAATGTCACCACGGTCACAAGGGACAGCAAACCCTCAATGCAATTTTAATTTGTGTTCATTCAACCCAAATGTAAAATACCTAGTAGGTGCAAAGGACTGGCCTCCTCATCACTTTATCTGTATCAGTGGTTTTCAAAGCATTGTATGGAACCCTGGGGGTTCCTTCATGGGGATCCTGTCAGGGTTACAAAAAGTCATCACATTTCAACTATTTATCATGACCCTAGACTTGACCCTAGACCCTAGACATGAACAAAACAACATATTACAATACATCAAAATGTGGAAGCAGACAGGAGAGTCCGATTATCTTCTAAAGAGACATTAAAGAGATTTTTAAAAAATAACACAATGCCACTCTTCTTACTCTATTTTTTTGTTTTGGGAAATCATTACTTCTCATGAAAAATGTTATATATGTTAATATGTGATGTTTATTGTTTTTCCAATGAATAAATATTTGTAAACTTTCCTACTTGTAATATCTAATATGGTAATAACCCATGTAAACAAAAGGGGCTTTTGGAATCTTCAATAATTTTTAAAAGTATGAAAGTGTTCTGAGACCCCCCCCAAAAAAAGCAAAAATTGAGAACCACTATTCTTTTTTTTTTTGGTTGGCAGCCAGTTAAATTTTGCCTGTCCTTATGATAAAACATTCCAGGAAATGCCAGAACAAGAACAAAACCCAAAAATATTTGTCACTGGTTATGGCAATGGACGGTAGATGTCATGGAAATATTATTGGAGGCCAGAGGGGTGGTTATTCATGTTATATAGTGGTAAAATTCTAACCTATGGTCACATGGAAAGCAAATATTGTATCCCCTGGACTTACAGCTTTACACAAGAGAATAAGCAAACAACAATTAGTTTCTTACTTTTAACTTCATTTTGACATGAGAACCACTATTCTACATCTATCTCAAATCTTACAGCATCCCATATCCCTGTTCCAACTTCAGTGGTCTTCCCAGAACTTATCACTGCCTAAAATTTTATCATACATTTATTTTTTATTTATCTGTTTTCTCCATAAGCCAGTCACTTGCTGAACTATTTGTTCTCAGATCCATTCATCACCCTTTCCAACAGAGCCCCCAGGCTTCTATGCCAAAGACCAGGGAGAGCACTGGCAGGAGAGAAGAGGAAGGTAACAGATACCCAGGAACTTTTCCTCACCCTCTCCTGTTTGGATTCATCTTCTTGGCTCCCAGGCCTTGGACCAGGTCTTTGCTCTGTGCTTCCAGCTCCTGCTGAGCACCCTGGCTCCCAGGCACCCAAAATCCTTTCCCCTCCTTTTGTCCAACCCTAGGGTCAGAGTGGCTCGCACCTTTTGTTATTACCTGCTCTCTACACCATCCCAGTTTGACTTTCCAGCTCTGCCCATACTCTGGGAAGAGAAAATCATCTCAGGTTCCTCATTTAAAATAGGGATAATAACAATGGTCAACCAGAACTTCTGTGAGGATTAGAAAAAAATATCCAGAAAGAAGGAAGCATGGTGTTTGGCCCAAAATAGGTCATACATGTTCGTTAATACGACTACTACTGTATTTTTTTTTTAAAGATTTCACTTTTTATTTGACAGAGAGATGGAGAGAAAGCACAAGCAGGCAGAGCAGCAGGCAGAGCAGCAGGCACAGGGAGAGGGAGAAGCAGGCTCCATGCTGAACAGGGAGTCTGAGGCAAGGCTGGATTCCAAGACGCTGGGATCATAACCCAAGCTGAAGGCAGACACTTAACTGACAGAGCCACCCAGGTGCCCTGACTATTACTGTATTTTAAACTTTAAAATTTGACTACCCTGCAGAAAAAATGGAATCTACTACTTTCAGCTGGTGTTCAAGTTTTGATTCTTAATCGAGATTCTAATGGATGTGGAAAATTTTTTTCTCCAAGATCACTACTGTAATTATGATAGGGTCAATAACTTTTCCCAATTTTAACTTCAGGTGGAAAAGAAGTATGCAGAGGATGCTGCAGGAGACAGTCTCCTCTGTAATCAGGCATTAGAAGCTGCAATAAATCACAAGTCTTCCCTTTTTATATCACTGCAAGAAGGAAATAAAGCTCAAATTTATTCAGCACTTAACTCTCTGCCGGGAACTCATGAAGAGCTTCATGCACACTGTGACACTTAATTCATAACCTTATATTAGTTCACAACCTTACTAGTAAGCGGGTATCTTCATTACTACCCCCCCTTTTCCAGACGAGGAAACAGGCTCAGAGAAGTTCAGGGCTTGCCAAGTCACAGAGCCCATAAAGCAAGGAACGGATCTGAACCTGGACAGATGTGATGATGAGCCATTCGTTCTATGGTCCTTTTGGAAGAAATAAAGCCATCAAAACACACAGTTCCTGCCCACAGATAGTTTCCTAGGGATCTTGGTATACGTCAATAACATATATTGCTCACATTTCTCTTCAGAGACATGGGAAGACAGATGTCCTCAGCTATAGGCTTTTTCTTCCCTACTTTGGGATGGCAAAATATGGATTTTTTTTTTTTTTTCAAAAGATTTTATTTATTTATTTGTTAGAGAGAGAGAGAGCGAGCACAGGCAGACAGAGGCAGAGGGAGAAACAGGCTCCTTGCCGAGCAAGGAGCCCGATATGGGACTCGATCCCAGGACGCTGGGATCATGACCTGAGCCGAAGGCAGCTGCTTAACCAACTGAGCCACCCAGGCGTCCCTGGATGGTTTATATTTGATGAGGGGCCATAACAGGTAAATTCCCAGCATTCAAAACTTTCTTCCCTCTACTCCTTACGGGGTACACAGTAGGACTCCCTGGCTGGGCCCAGAAACCAAGTGATGTTGAAGGAAGTCATCTACAAGGAACGCTTGGTTGTCCCCGAATGCTGAGGCTCCACTGTGCTGCCATGCCCAGCATCAGGGCTCCCTCACTTCAGCCTGTTATTGCTGGCAGTTTCCCAGATGACAGGACTCAGGGGGTAAGCAACAAAAGAAACACTCCTTTGGCTGGAGCTCTTCCCTTAAACCATCCTGGTTCTCCACTCTTGGGATCCTGGGCTGAGAAACACCAAAAACCTATTGCTTCTTTTGAAGAATGGGTTCTCCTTTCCCTATGAGAATGCTAACAGTTCATTTCCTCTGTCCATGAAGACAAACACTTTCCCTTCCAGAGGCATGCCCTGAGAGTCAATGAGACACACCACTAAAGAGGTATTCCTGGGCACCTGGGTGGCTCAGTGGGTTAAGCCTCTGCCTTTGGCTCAGGTCATGATCTCAGGGTCCTGCAATCAAGTCCCGCATCGGGCTCTCTGCTTCCCCCTCGCTCTCTGCCTGCCTCTCTGCCTACTTGTGATCTCTCTGTCAAATAAATAAATAAATAAAATCTTAAAAAAAAAAAAAAAGAGTTATTCCCATCACAAAAGGATTCTTCGACAAGCTTCCTTTAAATATTGAACTTTGTCTAAGAAATGAAAATGTGAGCCAAGTGACCAAAAATTCCACTCCTTCCTATTTTTTTAGGAAGACGTCTGTTTAGCAATAGGAACTACGTGGCATCGGTCAGTCAATCTCCACTTGCCCCACGGTAGTTAGCTCTGCAGGTGTCCACTCAGTGCACACAGTGTTCTGCCGAGCGCTGTACCCTGTGGTGGAAACAAGGTGGAATGGGCTTGGTGTAGGCCATGCAGGCTGTGCCTGTGAAGCATCTTCTGTTGTCCTACTGTGGACCTGGTCCTGCTCCTGGCAGCCAAGGTCAAGCAAAATTAATCGCATCCCACGCAAGTTTACCTTTTCTTCCACTGGTTCAATGAGTTGCAGCAAAAGAGGAAGGGAACCTGCATGATCAACCCCGCCGTCAAATGTTTGGTATAATTAGCGGATTTTTATCGTGAGTTATTTCCTTTTTCACCTCAATTCAGCTGGTGCGTCTATTTTACCACGATACTGTGTGATGCTGTGGGAAGGAACATGTAAAGCTTATCCAGCACTGAACTGAGCGGTTGAAATGTAGCATTTATTGAATACCCTCAACAATCCCGTGATGCAACTACTGTTACACGCATTTTATAGATGGAGAAACAAGCTTAGAGAGACTGAAAATTTTCCAGTAAAAGTTGATTGCTGGGATTCAAAGTCACATCTGACAGACACTATTGGCTCCTTTTTACACTGTCCCCCACCTTCCGCTCCAGACTGGTTCATTTTCCCAGAGCATCCATTTTACTAGAAGAAGACTTCACGGAAAAGCAGATTATGTGAAGGAAAATGGATAGAACTATCACTCAGACGACGCATTTAGCATGAGTTACTAAAGCTAAAATGACAGAAAGGTCCCATCTGCAGAGGCCTTAGGGACAACACATGTCCCTAGACCTACAAGATATTTTAAAGGCAATGAATCACTCTCTACACATGGAGCTCTGGGGCAGGCCCGTAACTGGATCTCCCTTCAAAATGACATTATTTAAGTATCTATACCCTATCTACAGGGAGGCTTAGCACTTGCCCGTAGGGCAGAGAGGGAAGGCCTCTGGAATCAGGGCTCTGCTTCGGAGCCCTGCTCAGATGAAGAAACCTGTGCTCTCTGTAGGTCAGTTGGGAATTCTAGTACAAGCTTAGGGGTCTCACCCTCCCTCCAAGTGGCTTGTACCACTGTTCCTTCCAACTCCATAGTCTATTCCGAGCAAGAGTTCTGGCTAAGTCACTTTTGTCCATCCCGCTGTACTTGCAGGTGTTATGTCCACATCCCTACAGCATGACTCTGAGCAGATCCGCTTCTCCATGTAGCAGTGACTGCCACAGCGAAGCCTTTGCTGGCTAAGGAAGGATGCCACACTCACCACCCAAGTTAAAGCAGCAGGGGCCCCACCCCCATCGCATTACAGCTTTTGTTTTTCATCTCTGTTTTCCACTGAATATCACATATCCCTTTTGCCTCCTCAACTGATCCTGAGATGTAACAACTTGTCACCTGAGATCTGGCCCATTAAAATTACATAGCACAGGTAATGGAGAACTCAGTGCAGGCTGGGACAGCAGATAATTAGCCTTCCCTTACAGGGCAGTCTCTAGGTCCTCTGAGCTCCCTGTATCTACTTCCCTTCTTCTCTGCTTCTTATGACAGGGAGGCACTCACCATTTTTCAGAGGCATCTCTTGGGATCTGCTGAGTGGGGGTGGTTATTCAACAATGTCCTCATTAACAGAGCCACCAAGTCACTGCAGTACTGGGTTAACAAGGCAGGGAATTATGACCATCCACAATAGACCAATTTCTCCAGTAGCCAGTGGGGGTGTGGAGGAGTGGATTCAGCTGTATCTGCATGTTTTCTATGAATTTACAACTGAACAAACTTGGGCTCCCAGGCACCCCAGAGGAAGCAAGTTCTTAAAAAGAGCAGGACCAGGGCCACTTGGGTGGCCCAGCTGGTTAAGTGTCCAACTCTTGATTTCAGTTCAGGTCATGATCTCAAGGTCCTAGGAACAAGCCCAACCTCAGGCTTCATGCTCAACACAGAGTCTGCTTGTTCCTCTCCCTGTGATCCTCCTCCTGCTCATGCTCTCTCTCTCAAATAAATAAATAAAATCTTAAGAAAAAAAAAAAAAAAAAGCAGAACCTTGGAGTTCCCATCATAAGGACCCAGTATAATTTCTATCAGATGCAGGGCCCTGTCTATTTCCATATTCCTCACTGTGACTATTGGGTTTGTCTTAGGACTCTTCCCAGAGAGGATTTAACATCTGATGAAACAGGCAGAGGTAAATCAAGGATGTTGTTTATTCTGGGATAAGGCTATCACAGACACGGGTTGTCCAAGTAGTTGAGACCATGGCTGTGGAGTTGGACCACCTTGGGTCTGAATCCCAGTCCTGCCTGTATGACCCTGGCCAAGTTCCTTAATCTTTTTCATCTGTGAAACTGAAATCATACTATGTGCCTTAGAGGGACCGTTTTACATTTTATTTTATTTTTTAAACATTTTATTTATTTGACAGACAGAGAGAGATAGCCAGAGAGGGAAGAGAAGCAGAGAGACTTGGAGAGGGAGAAGCAGGCTCCCCGCTGAGCAGAGAGCCCGACTCGGGGCTCCCTGAGCCGAAGGCAGAGGCTTTAACCAACACTGAGCCACCCAGGTGCCCCCCGTTTTACATTTTAAGTGACATAATATAGGTAAAGTATTTAGGGTAGTACCTGTCCAAAAGATGGCAGCTTTATTATTAGGCCCTCCCAACTAGTAAATTCTTAGAAAGCCTAACAGTCTCTTAGATCCCAAAGGCAAATCGTGTTTTCAAAAGCCTTGGGAAAACCTGCTAGCTCACAAGGCTATCTTGGGAGCTCCATTCCTGGCCCTAAGCTGCCTGAGAATACTTTCCCCATCCTCTTGAGAGATCAAATCGAGGTAACCTTGCCCAACACTGATTTCACTGAGTAGTTTGTCCCAGATGTGACTGGTAGGCTATCTCCCTTCCTCTCCACCAATCTGTACCCACCTTCTACTGAGGTTGGCTGCTTTAACACTGGACATGGGCAAGTTCAGGACTCAATTATCTGAAAACCAAGTGAGAAGACCCCACTAAATGGCTTTCTCCCTAAATAGGTAGGTGTTCACCCCCAAAACAAGGATTTGCTCTAGCTCCTTAAAAAACATTGGAATTTCCCAAAGTCATTGAGAAATGACAACCTATGGAGAGATTACAACCCCAACACAGAGCAATTCAGCAACGAAGACTGCTAACTTTTAAAAATCTTATTGAGTCTTTTACAATGCATTTTATTGTTCTAGGGATACTGTTCAGAAATTGCCAGTGGTCACCATGAGTTTGCATTGATAGTTATGCAGAATAGTATGCAGAGAGAGAAAAGCAATAAGCTCATTTGTTTCTCAGCACCACTTAGAGGTGATCAGGGTTGGGTATTTCTGCTCTCAGAGCCTCCTTTAATCCTTACAACAGCACTGTGAGATTGAATTACAGTTGTCAGTTATGCTTTTACCAACATCACAGAAGACCCTATGAGGGCAGAGCTCCTTGAATCAATTTAGGTCTCCATCTGCAAGGCCAATGTTAGCCCTACCACACAGTAAATACATTTTGCTGATGTACATGCTGTCTTACCAGTGTTACACAGATTTATATCAAAACCAAAAAATGAGGAAGACCTACAATAAAAAAATAATAAGTTTAAATTTAAGGCTAAAACTGTGGAAGGAGCCAAGAGCCCCTTCAACAGATGAATGGCTAAAAAAGATGTGGTTCATATATACAAAGGAATATTACTCAGCCATCAGAAAGAATGAATATCTACCATTTGCAGCGACATGGATGGAACCAGAAGGCATTGTGCTAAGTCAAATAAGTCAAGCAGAGAACCACAATTATCATATGGTTTCACTCATATGTGGAACAGAAGGAATAGCACAGAGAACCACAGGGGAAGGGAGGGAAAACTAAAGGGGGAGAAACTGGGAGGGAGGGAGATGAATCATGATAGACAATGGACTCCCAGAAACAAACAAGGTTTCAGAGGGGAGAGGGGTGGGGGAATGGGGTCGCCAGGTGATGGGCATTAAGGAGGGCACATGATGTGATGAGTACTGGGTGTTATATGCAACTAACGAATCACTGAACACTACATCAAAAACTAATGATGTGGGGTGCCTGGGTGGGTCAGTGGGTTAAGCCTCTGCCTTCCGCTCAGGTCATGATCTCAGGGTCCTGGGACTGAGGCCCACATGGGGCTCTCTGCTCAGCAGGGAGCCTGATTCTCCCCCGCCACCCCGACTCTGCCTACTTGCAATCTCTCCCTCTGTCAAATAAATAAAATCTTAAAAAAAAAAACTAATAATGTTCTATACAGTGGCTAACTGAACATAATAAAAAAAGTGAAAAAAAAAATTTAAAGGCTAATTATAAACCCAGTTCCCTGACACCTCATGTCTGAAGAGCTTTCCCCATGGACAGTTTTATAGTCACATGTTTCCTGCCACAATATTTTGAGAGAGGATGAAACTCAGCTGTAGCCTCATGAGAAAGGTAGCCAAAGGGATGCAACTATTTCCACAATGCACTTGATCACTGAACAAATTTCCCATTTTTGGAAAAACCTACAGTGCAACTTGACATTCTGGACATTATGGAAGCTACTCAAGGACATGAACTCTGCTTTGCTCTCTCAGTGCCTACAACAGGGCCTCCTTCAGAGCAGGAGCTTTTCAAGCATTTATTAAATGAAAGAATCAATGAACCATAGTAATAGGTCATTAAGGGCTCACAAAGTGTTTTCATGAGGCTAAGCCATCCTTTCCCCGATCTCGGAGTGGAACATGGAAACACTTCCAGTGCCTGGACATACACTTCGAGCATTTTGTAAGTGATTTTTTTCAACAGGAGCAAACAAAAACAAAATAAAACAAAAACCAAAAAAGAATCACTTCCTTAAAAGTTATAACAAAGTCAGGTTTTGTAACATTTTCTCCATCCTAGACAATCTCCTAGAACCACTGATTGAGAAATCTTTAACCACGTGAAGGAAAATTTGCAAATAATGATTCATGCTATGAATGGTAGTGGGAGATAAGGGCATGGATTTTTTGCTACTCTTGAACCCAAACTCTGACTTCTAAATGACTTACTAGCTGTACGACCTTGGGAAAGCCCCTTAGCTTGTTTAAATGTCAGCATCCTCACTGGTAAAATGGAATTTTAATTAACTGAGTTGTTGCAAGAATTAACAAAGATTAACAGTGGCACTTAGTAAGCCCAATAGACATGAGCCGTCCCCCCCCCCCCCGCCCCCGCCACAACCGCCTTTCTTGCTTTCCTTCCCTGCTCTCTCCTTGCATGACACCCAACTATTCTAAAACCATAAAGGTAGGTGAGATCATGTAATTAATTTTTAAATGTTCTTATTCCTCCTGTTCAGAGACTTTTTAAAAACATGAGTTGGAGGAGCTCTAAGTTTTCCACTCATTTTTTTCTTAGTGTTAGAACTAAGATATGACGTCCTATTATATAACAGAAAAACAGAGAAGCTGAGGGCTAGAACATAAAAATTATTGTTAACTAGACAGACCACAGAATAAAGAAGGATGTAGCTATTTTCCTGCTGTTATCTCTAAAAGTGGCTGAGGAGATACAATGCAAGAGGAGGTAGCCTCTGCTTCTGAACTTAAGGAGGTTTTAGAAGCTTTCACAGGGACATCTGTTGACTTTTTCACAAAGGAAGCTTAAGGGAATCCAGGGGGAGTGGAGGAGACTGTGGTTCACAAGGGAGCCACATCTGTTTGGTATGCTCCCAACTGAGAACGCTGGACTTCAAAATAGTACGGGCATCCTAGTTAAACGAGGATCCAGGAACAGATGAAAGCTTTTCTTTCCCCCAGTGTTTCAGTGGCAGAGATCAACAGCTGTTTATATGCTTTAATACCTAACTGAGGGTGAAACCTTCACATCTGTCAGTATTTTCCGGTCCCATTTCCTTGGATCACAGTGGGGAGGAGGTGAAGTCTGAACTCCTCTCAATGCCCAGGCAAAAACACAGAAATATGCCTGGGATTCAAAGCCCTAATGCTAAGCAGAACTCCCCATTTCTCATCCACCCAGGGTCTGCTGTTTGCAGAGAATTCTTCTTTTACTTTATCCTGACAGACATCTTGATCATTTCCATGATAATGACTCACCCCAGAACAAAGACCTAAAAAAAAAAAAAGAAAGAAAGAAAGAAGGAAAGAAAAGTAGGCTGGAATCAGGGGGAGAAAGAAGAGGAAATGAATTCTAACAGAGAAAATGGTTCCTAAAGATAAGTTTTTTCAAAAGATGGCAACAATAGGGGCGCCTGGGTGGCTCAGTGGGTTAAAGCCTCTGCCTTCAGCTCAGGTAATGATCTGGGGGGTCCTGGGCTCGAGCCCCACTCCGGGCTCTCTGCTCAGCATTGAGCCTGCTCCCTCCTCTCTGCCTGCTTGTGATCTGTCTGTCAGAAAAAAAAAAAAAAAAAAGATGGCAACAATATAATCCAAGGGCAAATGACAGAGGTGAGCAGGATGCTGATGAAGACCTTTAGGGCAATGGTGGAAGGTGGTGGTTTTTACTGACCCCTAACATTTCACACTGGAAGATTACACAGAGAAAATTAAACTCTAAAAAGGCAAGGTGCAGAATATACTGAGGATGGTGATAAAGGGATTCATTCAGAAGTTCTGTTTAACTTTCGATCATCAGCACTACAGACATGGTGGGACTTTATAAAGATTATTTTTTCCTCCATCCTTCCATCCATCGATCTGTCTATTCATCCATTTAATAACTTATAAGGCACCAAGACTGGACTTAGTACTGGAATATTCAAATGAATAAAACACATTCCATAACCTTAAGGGGCTTTATATTCTCATGGGCGAAAGCCTTCAAAGAGGACAACCTGGTATAAAGGATGCAGGAAAATTCACTAGAGAAGACGGGGGATTCCAGAAGGAGAAAACAAAATGGATAAAACCAGAGGGGTAAGAAACAGACTGTTTCTGGGGGAATGAAAAGCATTCTGAAAAGTTAAAATAAACAAAAGAGTGGCAGGTGCTTATTACAAGTACAGATTCTTAGGTCTCATCTAAGAGATTCTGATTTGGTTGTTAAGGGGGAGGGACAAAGAATTTGCATTTTGAACAGAAGGCCCATGCAATTCTGATACAAATAAATGTTTGACAACTCTAACTTACATAGATTAACACTTCCCCAAAGATGCTAATGGTGCTTCATTAAAAAAAAAAGAAGTACTGGCTCAAATTAGGAACTACTACATACTAAATAAAATATTCCTTCCTCGGAGATTTATAACATACATTAGCACATTAAAAGTCCTGCAGTAAAGAAACTGTTTTCACTCAGCACTTTCCAACTTACTTCCATGGACCACCCCCCCTAAAAAAAAAATCACGGTTAAAAAAAAAATCACGGTGCACCTATTAAGATCTCTTAGAACTATGTACTATGGAGCAAAGGTTGGGCAGAGCTGAAACAGAGGATTCTGAACACGTGAGTATGTTCTGCAAGCCCACTGAATGGCTAAGGAAATGTCTGGAAAAAGACAGCAACATCAATGACTCGGGGGGATATGGCGGCATCCGCTGATTTCCTCCTAGTAAAGTCTAAAGCCATTTATGATGTCCTAGTTTCCAAGCCGACTGCCAGAAGCTTCCTTACTCTCAAGTAACACACCATGGCTCTGTGATGTTATTTCTGGTCACCAACTCTATGTGGTAACCACAGCTGCCAGAGACAGTAGAAGTGCCCAGAGTTCAAAGCATCAAGGAGCAGAAACAGAAGGGGAAAGACAAAGAGGACGTATCCTTGCCCACATTTATTTATCTTTATTGCTATCACATGTTCGGCACAGAGCACTGGCAGTTGGGGAAATTCCTCCTGGCAACAAAAGAAGCCTCAGACAGTCAATGAAAGTATAAAAAGATATGAACCTAAGAGCTTCCCATCCCTCTGAGGTGCCTATTATATGGTTGGGGGAGTTCTGGAACTCTGCCTTCTTCCTTCTGTGCTGGTGAGCCAAGGGAGTTTGCACAACCCCACACGCCACCTCCTTCCCTAGCAAGGGACAGCACAGAGCGGGAGCATGAGGGCGCTGGACAAGTCAAGGCAGCACAGTGATTCTGAGCAAATCGGTCTGTGTGCTGAATATTTCAAGATGTCCATATTGCCCTAATCAATGCATACACTTCTCTCCCCCTGGTATCAGCTTAATTACTTCCATACCCCCCACCTCAACTTCCCATATGCCACATGGGGACACATACATCCCATCTAGAGGGGATTTCAACAATGTGCTCCAAATGCCTCTTTTATATTCCAAACCATCTCAGAGCTTTTTAATACTACTGTCCAACAGCACAGATATTTTCTCAGTCATTCCACAAATATTTCCTGATTGCCTACAAAGGTTCCAGGGTACCGTGCTAGACCCTGGAAACACAAGAGTAGAAGTAGGAGATTGCTCATTCCTACTGAATCTTGGGCCTAAAAAACAAAAACAAACAAACAAACCTGAATTTTAAATTTACCCTGTCAGTGCATGGACAAATTCAATTATCAGCAGCGTAAAGAAATATAAAAGGGAAAGAAGGTTTGGTCCTCCTCCTTGAAGAGTTTTATGGCTCAGAGCACCAAGCAAATGAAAGCATTTGCATCTCAAGTGTCCTAGTGGGTCCAGCCGCTTACATGAGTGTCCACAGTTAACAGTACAGCCTGGAATTAATAACAAATGATCAAGAGTGGGCAGAACAGAATGCCAGGACCTCTATTTCCCTGGAAGGCCAACCCCTGTTTGCTTGATCCCCAAACAAGCCCCCAGATTCTCCCACTGCTATATTCTCCAACCTGAAAGATGAATACCAATAAATGCACCAGAGTTAATGTAACTTTAACTAGTTAGTTAGCCAAAATATAAAAATTCTACGAGGATAACTAGGTGGGTTTAGAGTCTAGTCCTAAGGAAACCAGCAAGATCAAATCTAACATTTCACCAAGACAATGTTCCCTAGCATGTGGTATGTGTACCACTGAGGTCCACAAAATGAATATAAGTAGTCCACTATTTTTTTTTTTTTTAATTTCAAGGAGGTTCTTGGATATGGAAAAAGACACTGAAGGTATGGTGGAATTAAAGGAAACATCGATATGGTGTGATGTTACCCAGCATTCAAAGACAGTCCTAGAAGAAGCCTCTGCAAACTTTCTGAGCTTGGGTGGGATGCACCAAAATACGCAAGAAGCCAGTCACAGACTTACCCACACAGGTTGGAAATATGTCCTCATTGTTGATCTGGACCTCAATCCAATCCATAAGAAGGTTCATGTACTGAGGAGCTGGGAGGGCAGTTGGCTTCTTGTACTTGAGGTCATCCTGCCACCGATACTCATATTTGGGGCCCCCTGACATCACGGGGCAGGTCTGCTCAGTGCAGAACTCACAGATGGTGCCATAGATGAGGTTGATCCGATTGAAGAAGTCCACCACGTGCACCGCCACCCAGTCGTTCTGGTCCTCCCCACTGGGAAGCTGCACAGCTGCCTTCAGATCCACGCCGGAGTTGAGGGATGCCTGAGCCCGTTTGTGGAGCTCAAATCGCTGTGTGCCAGGTTCAAATTTCCTCTTGGGCCGGAAGGTCTTGTCCTTGTTGAACACCTGCTTCAAGGCTATGGACATGGTCTTCTCCTTCTCTTCCTTTTTTTTGCAGGAAGCAAAAAGGCACCTAGAACTTTTCAGGGAGAGGTCACAACCCAGCAGGGTTTTCCACTGCCAGCCCTCTGGCCCCAGGCTTGCGGTCTGAAGCTTTTATCTCTTTTAGGCGGCCCCCTCCATCTTCCTCTTGAATAGTCTCCAAGAGAACCTCATGTTTCTTCCTAAAGGCTGAAGAGAAAAGGGTCTTATTGGCATCCAATCTGCATGTAAGAAATGACAAATGCTGAGATCTGATTTCCACCTTGCTTCTGCCAGTACCTACTACTTCCACCCAGGTATAAAGATACTGAGGACATGCCAGACCCCTGACCATGTGTAATGGTGATTCAAACCACACAAATAACTCCTTTTCTTCATGGCCTTGATCAAATCTCTCACAACTCTTTCCTTTGTGGTCATAGGCTAATGGATTCTCCAAGATATTAACATGAACACGTTAGTCAAGGCCCCAGCCCCATCCCACATATGTGCCTTTTAGAGCATCTGCCCCACTCCCCACTATGCCTTTACTGAGTAAGCACAGGATCACCATCCCATGCTCTTAAACATAACTGAATGGAGCAGGGGTGGCTATCACACCAAGCTGGCTAGTAAGAATATCTCTCCTGGGAAAGGGAAATCCTCCTATACTGTTGGTGGGAATGCAAGCTGGCTTAGCCACTCTGGAAAACAGTATGGAGGTTCCTCAAAAAGTTGAAAATAGAGCTGCCCTACAACCCAGCAATCACACTACTGGGTATTTACCCTAAAGATACAAATGTAGTGATCTGAAGGGCCACGTGCACCTGAATGTTTATAGCAGCAATGACCATAATAGCCAAACCATGGAAAGAACCTAGATGTCCATCAACAGATGAATGGATAAAGAAGATGTGATATATATATCACACAATGGAATACTAGGCAGCCATCAAAAAACCCCCAAAATCTTGCCATTTGCAATGATGTGGATGGAACTAGAGGGTATTATGCTAAGCGAAATAAGTCAATCAGAGAAAGACAATTATCATAGGATCTCACTGATATGAGGAATTTGAGAAACAAGACAGAGGATCATAGGAAAGTGAGGGAAAAATGAAACAAGATGAAACCAGAGAGGGAGACAAACCATAAGAGACTCTTAATCTCAGGAAACAAACTGAGGGTTCTGGACGGTGGGAGGGATGGTGGGGCTGTGTGATGGACACTGGGGAGGGTATGTGCTGTGGTGAGTGCTGGAAATTGTGTAAGACTGATGAATCACAGATCTGTACTCCTGAAACAAATAATACACTATATGTTAATTTAAAAAAAAGAATCTCTCTCTTTGGAATTTGGGATCAGGGCCCACAGACTTTTTCAGGCATTGTTCCTGAGAAACAATGAAAACTGGGCCTGATTGAACCCTATCTGGACCAAATGCAGTGCAGTTAAGTGCCATGTGAGGAGTTAAGAAACTTAACTGCAGCACAGTTAAGAAAGTTGCTCTGCTGGGGCACCTAGGTGACTCAGTGGGTTAAAGCCTCTGCCTTCGGCTCAGGTCATGATCCCAGGGTCCTGGGATGGAGCCCTACATCAGGCTCTCTGCTTAGCAGGGAGCCTGCTTCCCCTCCTCTCTCTCTGCCTGCCTCTCTGCCTCCTTGTGATCTCTATCAAATAAATAAATAAAATATTAAAAAAAAAAAACAAAGTTGCTCTGCAGACAGAGGAAGGAGGAGAGAAGAACCAGGAAGGAAGGAGAATAAGGATGAGGGGAGAGAAGGAAGGGGAGAAAGGAGAAGGAAAATGTCACTGACATACAGAGAAACAGATACAAGAGCACAAGTGGCTTTAGGGAGAAGACAAGAGACAAAGAGAAACAGTGAGGAGAGTGGCTTTGTGAGTTCCTCATAATCTTCTAGGAATTAGTTCCAGTTATTTTTGAAGTCTAGCTCTCTTTATTTATGCCAGCCCTTGAGATCCACAGGTTTTCCCTGAATTAGTCAGATAAATTCTTGGGTGGCTTAGTCACCTGGGTGGTTCAGTTGCTTAAGCATCTCCCCTCGGCTGAGGTCACGATCCCAGGGTCCTGGGCTCAAGCCCCACATCAGGCTCCCTGCTCAGCGGGGAGCCTCCTTCTTTCCCTCCCTCTGCCCCCTACTAGTGCATGCTCACTCTCACTAGTGCTCTCTCTCAAATAAAAAAATAAAATCTTAAAAAAAATTAATCTTACTTTACTTCAGCTAACTTCAGAGGGTTTTTCTTTCTTTCCAAGAATCCTTAACTCTGACAGCATTTATCACCCCTATAATATTTCATCCTTTCCATCTTTGCTGTCATACCATAGAGTTCTGAGGCATGGGTGTACAAAACTTTCTGTGATGATGCACATGTTCTATATCTTTGCTGTCCAATATGGTACCCACTAGCCATATGTGGCTAGCGAGCACATGAAATGTGGCTAGTGTGGCTAAGGAAATGAATTTCTCATGTTACTGAACTTGAACGAACTGAAATTCACATAGCCACATGCAGCTAATGGCTACCATTTTGAAAAGTGTAGCTTTGGTCTTCAGTGCTCTCTTTATTACCTCATTTGACCCTTACAAAATCCTAATGTGGTTTATAGTAGATTTGTAGTAGTTGTCACTATCCCTGGATCTCTAAGAGATAAAGTTACTTGCCTAAAAATGTCCCATAGCTATCATGGGCATAGTTAGGATCAAAATCAAGTTTTTTGACTCCTAGTAAATGTTCTTTCCATTATATTATATTATATTATATTACATATAGTATTCCATTATATATTCCAATATATATATATTCCAATATATATATTATTCCATTATATTATATTATTTCCTTATGCTCTTTTTTTTAAAGATTTTATTTATTTATTTGTCAGATAGAGAGCGCAGGAGCGAGCACAGGCAGAGTGGCAGGCAGAGGCAGAGGGAGAAGCAGGCTCCCTGCTAAGCAAGGAGCCCGATGCGGGACTTGATCCCAGGACACTGGGATCATGACCTGAGCCGAAGGCAGCCGCTTAACCAACTGAGCCACCCAGGCATCCCTATTTCCTTATATTCTAAAAAGTGATGTCCTTCAACCTTTCTTTCTTGCTGGTTCCTGAAGCCTCTTTACCCAGACCTTCCATTTTCCTACCTAGGTCTTTCCCTAAAGACCACAAGTATTGACTGGCTTGATGTAAAGATGGTGTCCTTGGTGTCCTGTGGCTTGGAAACAGAGAGGAGATAACTGATCCACCCGTGGATCAAGTCCTAGCAAAACGGACTGCCAGCTATGGCCAGATTCAGAAGAGCCCATGATGGAATCTGCTCCAATGAACTTGGGGCACGGATCCCACTGTGTTGCATTTGCCCCTACTCAGACGGGGTTCTGCTATTCCACACTCAAACATGGCTTGGTGATGCATAAAAACAAAATACCTGAGACATGTGTACTCCCTCTCACACGCTGCTCTGTGCTCAGAACTGCTGATCATTCAGGTGCCTGCCTCCTCTGGCCACCCTCTGCAGCCCCTGTCTGCTCATTGCCTCCCTCTTATCTCACTCTCTTCCTGTTAGCTTTCTTTCCACTGAAATGCCACATTGGCCAGGTAGGGTCCTCCTCACATGGCATTGAGCACAAACACCCCCCACAAAGAGATCCAGGTGGAAAAGCAGGTTCCGTGGCACTCTCTGCCTGAGATCATCTGTGAAATCACACTGCTGGGGTGCTTCAAACTATCACCACGAAGGAAATCACCATGCAAACTCTGCAAACCCCAGGAAAAGAAAGGGGCAATCTATCCCTGAAAGAAAACCTTCCCAAAGGTGTTGTCGGCCTGGAAAGAGGTTTGAGAAAACTCTAAAAGGGCCCTAAAAGTGCTTTTCCAAAATAAAATATGAGCTAGAGGCTGGGAAGATAGAGAAGGGATGGTGAGGTGTTTTTTTTTTTTTTTCTTTTAAAATACCCAATAGTGGGGTGCCTGGGTGGTCCAGTCAGTGAAACCTCAGGTCATGGAGTCAGGGGTCGCGAGATGGAGGCTGCTTGGCACTACGCTCAGCACAGTCTGCTCAAGATTCTGTCTCTCTCTCCTCCTCTGCCCCTCCCCCTGCGTGCACACACTCTCTTTCTCTCTCAAATAAATAAATCAATTAAATCTTTTTTAAAAACCCAACTTCAGGGTGCCTGGGTGGCTCAGTCGGTTAAGTGTCTGCTTTCGGCTTAGGTCGTGATCTCAGGGTCCTGGGATGGAGTTCCAAGCCCCGCTCCTTGCTCAGCGGGGAGCCTGCTTCTCCTCCTGCCTGCAGCTCCCCCACCCTCTCTCTCTCTCTCTCTCTCAAATAAATAAATAAAATCTTAAAAAAAAAAACAACAATAGTCCCTCTGTATCACAAATGCTTAATTGCTGACAGAAAAGCAGCAACCACCCACAGCCTTCTTGTCTCCAGCAAATAAGACTTGCTGTTCTCTTATTCTGACAAGGAGGGGGCCATCAGTTACCATGGTCCTCCAAACAATCTTCTTTCATTGCCTTACATGACCCTCGATATCACTTGTTGGGCTGTTTCCCTGGGGCCTGGAGGATCTGCTTGCATGGACACCAAGCTGAAAACTTCTCCATACACCGGCAGGCTCCTATACACACCCGGAAAGACTCACTAGCACCTCTGAGGACAGGGCGTGAACAACAGAATAATCACAGCAATTCCTTGTCACAGAGCCCTGCAGTGGCTGGTACTCACAAACATTTCAGAAAATATTAAAACCTCATATGAAGTTTAGAGCTATTTCTTCCAGAGACACTTAGATAATCAGCTTGAAGCTATCAGTCTCTTGAACTGGCTGGGCATTTATTCAAGACTTTAACCAGCTTTAAAGTCACACCTCCTTTTTGCCTCAACGTAAAAGGCTTACTGGAGGGGGAAAAAGATCATCTTTGCGGGTTTTATTTCTCAACTGTGTCCCTTAATGTGCTGCTACTGTGTACCATTTATTAAACTCTACTATGCATCAGATCCTTTACGTATATTATTACCATTTTAATCTCCACTGCAGTCTTGTATGGCGGATGTTTCTATGACCACTTAGCATAGAAAGAAACTGAGGCTGAAGTAGATTAAATAATTTGGCAGAAATCACAAAACTGGTAGATGGTAAGGTTAAATTTTGAACCCAGAACTCTTTGGCACTGAAACAAACATGATTTTTTTCCCCTCACTAACACTGCTTTAAAATCTCATGAACATTCTTATGTTTTCAAAGCTCCTCACAACAAGACTAGAAAGGAAGCTAGAATAGGCGATATTTTTTTAATCTCTATTTTACAGATAAGGAAACAAACTCTGGGTCTCCTCTAGTGCTCGCATTAACCATTCTGACATGCTCAAACATGAGGATGTCTTTTCTGCTCAAGCTTTTTCACCTAGAATCAAGTTCTCTGGAGATGGGATAGACTGGTGGTTGGGCCCCCATGTTTAAAGACATCGGCAATCCAGAATAGATAACAATTTCATCACACCACTGAATAGTTGAACCAAAAGGCACCTCTGTCTTATTTGACTGTCAAATGCTGTATTAGGGCAGATACCCAGAGGAATTCTGAAATGAACAAGGGAATAGGAAACCCACCTGGCCTTACTGACCAACTCAGAGCCCCATTAGGACCCCTGCCCATAATTTACGCACTGCCCTTATTAAAGGGCTAGAGCAGTGCTTCTCCCATGTGAAGCTGGGATCTTGTTAAAATGCAGGTTCAGATCCAGTAGGTCTGGGGTGAGGTCTAAGCATCTGCATTTCTAACAAGCTCCCTGGTGATGTCAAATCTACTGTCCTTGGAGGACACTTTAGGTCACTAAGAGAGCTTGTTAGAAATGCATGCACTCAGGCCTCGCCCCAGACCTAGCAGATCTAAGTCTGCACTTTAACAAAATCTCAGAAGTATACACTTTGAGGAGCACAGAGCTGGAGGGCTACCTGACTGGCTGGGCAAAGGGATGACAACATAAACTTCCATTTGTTGTTTCGTCAACAGTTTGCTTCATAAACATCGTCTTTAGGTGTGTGTGTGTGTGTGTGTGTGTGTGTGTGTTTAAGAAGAATAAGGGGAAATTCACTCTTTTGAATACAAATGCCTTGACAGATGGTGCCCATGGCCAGGTCTATTGAACTGGACTGATCTGGGGAGCACAGTGCCCAGAACCCAGGAGGCAGCCAGTGAATAGCTCTCCATAAATGCCAGACAGAACGTGGATGCCGCTAATAGTGCTGCAGCCTCGTGCAGGAAAGCTTCTTTGGCTGATGTTAATGTAACGTTAGCAACAACACAGTTGTTATTCTTTGTCCTTGTCCAGTCTCCGAAATGAAGGAACAAGTCATAAGTTTTGTTTTTATGTTATGAATCGCATCCAGTATGATGCTGGTTCTCAATAAAATTCTGAAGCCAATTGCTCATTCAATCAATGGATATCTACTAAAGACCTTTTATGTGCCAGACTCAAGGATAGACACCACAGACACAGAGCTAAAACCTGGTGTCTGCCTTTGAAAAGTCCACAATTTGCTGTCTGGTTTGAGGTTGGTGTATTGGCTTTTGCTTTATAAGCTACAAAGTTAAATGCATCAACGTGGCTAGTGATGTGATTTCTTCACAGGATTACTCCAGTTGGTAATGAAAAGGACAATGAAGAGTGAAGTCTTGTGGAAAGAGAAAAATGGAAACCCAAATAAACAGCATAAAATCGACAGGAGCTCCATGTGTTCTCCATATTTTCTGCTTAATAGATCAATTATAGCAATAAAACATGTGCACTATAAAAATATGCAGAGAGAATTCGGCTGGGCTGCAAGGGAATGTTGACAAGGTAACTAAGCAACCCTGGCAGGGAAAGTTCTTATTTTTCTTTTCCTATTGATGTCTTCTGCCTTATTAGTTGAAAATTCAAATTCAAATTCAAATTGCCAGGATGAGGAAGGAATGAAATAATTCTCCCATTCACCCTTGAGAGATCCATCTTCTCTAGCTGTGACCACCTCTAAAGAGATGTTGGTAGTACAGGACAGTACTACAGTTGGTAGGACACTGGGCAGGATAGAAGGAGAAAAACCAAAGCTGATACAAGTTGGGGGAAAAGAAGTTCAATATCTCATCTATAGGATGGAGAACTCCTTCTGGCAGGATCAGCCAACAGGGCAATTCACCCCAGGAAGCTAAGGGAAATGCCCCAGAAGTGCCCCACACATGAGGTGTTCCATGTCATTTTCAGTGCTGGGGTTCCAGGAGCTAGGATGGTGCCTGGCACAGAGCCAACATCACTGAATGTTTGCTGATGAACAGAGGACAGTAAATGAAGGATCCTTTGCGTCCAAGTGAAACCAAAAAGTGAAAACAAACTGAACCTCCTATACTTTAGTTACCTGGGGACGCCCACCCGCATCTGTAAGCTCACTGCCAGCTTACTGAGGTCCGGTCCTTACCAGCTGCTGCTCCCCTCTGAAGGCTCCCGCCCTCAAAGACAAAGGTATCTGTCCCACTTCTCTCTCAAATGGGCTGCTCCTTTCCCATGTGTTACCTAAAATTCCAGCTCTTCAGAACTGAAGAATGACTAGTCTGATATCTCATCTTCCCACCATTTTTCTCTTTATGGCTAGAATAGTACATGGAACTCTTCTCTGATACCCCAGAAGCCAAATAAAAGCAGATTATGTTTTTATCTTACAGGACTCTGTGTGTGTGTGTGTGTGTGCACACGCATGTGCGCATGAGCATGCACACGCACATGCTTAAGATGAATATCATGTGACCTTCCCAGGCTCTACTAAAGGACGTGCCTAAAAATGTGATTTCATCAATCTTTTTGTACTGTTTTACTCCTGCCAACTCATTAAATGCTATCTTTGCTCACAAGACAACCCCAACATAGAGAGTCCTGTCTGAGAGGCAGCTTTCTTTTTTTTTCCCCCCAACTAATCCACCTCCCCAACTCTGGGCCGCCATATCATCGCATTTTAGATTAGCTGGGAGAAACACGGCGGCCTCAATTTAATCTTCAAAGACATGCACAATTTCTAAGCTTCCAAATGCCCATGTTATTTCTGAACCAGGTGAAGTCAGTATAGGCAGGTGAAGCCCTACAGAGGCCTCTCTCTCTCTCATGCCCTGGCTCTTCAATATCCATACAAGTTAACACTCTCGATGGTTCCCTCACTCATTTATTCAGTCACCAGTGCCGACATACTAGCATTGAAAGTGGGAGTAAACATTCCAAAGATGGAAACATCGCATGTCACCTTGTTATACTGCAGAGACAGCAACAGCAGTGATGGATCAAGGCACATGTGCTCACAGCAGGCACCTGTACTGAGCCACCATTTCACAGACATGGGATCCTCACCATTCAGAAGAAGACACATGATGGTGAGAACCAGCGAGAAGAGCAGAAGGATAGGAGAAGGTGTGATTTACTTGGTGTGGTTTAATTCACCACATACTCACACTCTGCTGAAGAAAAGCAGCCTTTAAAAAAAAAAACAGGGACGCCTGGGTGGCTCAGTTGGTTAAGCGGCTGCCTTCGGCTCAGGTCATGATCCCAGCATCCTGGGATCGAGTCCCACATCGGGCTCCTTGCTCGGCGGGGAGCCTGCTTCTCCCTCTGCCTCTGTCTACCACTCTATCTGCCTGAGCTCGTGCTTTCTCTCTCTCTCTCTAAAAAATAAATAAATAAAATATTTAAAAAAATTTTTTAAAAAATGTTCTCTTAAAGACAATAATATTCTCTGAGATACAGTCTTTCTGGAGGCCGGTAGAGATTGGCTCGGATTCTCCGTAATAAGGAAGATGGCAAATCTTTGATCCAAATTTGGGCAGTGTGGATCCAATCTTGCCACCATTTTAAAAACAAATAGTGAGGGGGCGCCTGGGTGGCTCAGTGGGTTAAACCGCTGCCTTCGGCTCAGGTCATGATCTCAGGGTCCTGGGATTGAGTCCCGCGTCGGGCTCTCTGCTCAGCGGGGAGCCTGCTTCCTCCTCTCTCTCTCTGCCTACTTGTGATCTCTGTGTGTCAAATAAATAAATAAATAAAATCTTAAAAAAAAAAAAACAAATAGTGAAGGTAAAATTATTTTAAGATAAATGCTCAGTTGACCCACTGACTATTTATGAAAGATACTTTAATTTTATTTCACTAATTTTTTAAAGGGGAAAATGAACTTCTCCAAGTCAGTAACCATTTGCTCTATTATTTCCAAATCTTTGGACTAGCTAGAAAATATTTTGATTAAAAAAAAAAAGACATAGGATTTGAGAACCCAGTATGTAAGGCGTGTACAAACAGGGCATGGAGGATAAGGAAGAATGACAAAGCTAATAGAATAGTTGAAATTTAAAAACTGAGGCAGATTTTTTTTAATTTTTAAAAATTAACAATTTAATTTTTAACATTAATATAATACTAACCTGTATTTTCAGATTTTTACTCAGATTTTTTTATTCATTTTGTGTCAGTTTCAGAAAGTTAGGCCTTTTGGGGTGACTGGGTGGCTCAGTGGGTTAAGCTTCTGCCTTCAGCCCAGGTCATGATCTCAGGGTCCTGGGATCAAGTTCCTCATCGGGCTCTCTGCTCAGCAGGGGGCCTGCTCCCCGACCCCCCCCGCCCCGCCTGCCTCTCTGCCTACTTGTGATCTCTAATAAATAAATAAAATCTTAAAAAAAAAAAAAAAGAAAGTTAGGTCCTTTTTTTTTTTTTTTAAAGATTGTATTTATTTATTTGTTAGAGAGAGAACATGAACACAGGCAGACAGAGTGGTAGGCAGAGGCAGAGGGAGAAGCAGGCTCCCTGCCAAGCAAGGAGCCTGATGTGGGACTCGATCCCAGGACGCTGGGATCATGACCTGAGCCGAAGGCAGCCACTTAACCAACTGAGCCACCCAGGCGTCCCGAAAGTTAGGTCTTTTAAGTAAGTTTTCCATTTCATCTGTTTGGTCAATTTATTGACATTAAGTTTCATAATATTCCCTTATGATTCTTTTAATGTCTGTAAGATTTGCAATAACAGCCCTATGTTGATTTAAATATTGCTAATTTGTATTATGCTTCTACTGTGGAACAAATGTGTGCCCCAAAAATTCATATGCAAAGCTCTAACCCCCAGTGATGGTATTAGGAGGTGGGGCCTTTGGGAGGTAATTGGGTTCAGATGAGATCATGGGAGTGGGGCCCGATCTTGGAATCAGCACTTTTATATGAAGAGGAGAAACACCAGAGCTTACTCTCTCTGCTACCTGAGGACAAGGGAAAAGGCAGCCCTCTACAAGCCAAGAAGAGGGCTCTTACCAGAACCTAACCATGCTGGTAAGGTTTTTCCAGCCTCCAGAACTATGAAAAGTAAATTTCTGTTGTTTAACCCCAAAAAAGAAAAAAAAATTAAGGCAAGTTTAAAAATGTATTTTTACTTTTTAAAGCACAGGTGTACACCAGTTGGTGTGATGTCACTCAGAACCTCTATCGGATATGGGGACAAAGGTCATTGTCAATTACCATTTCCTTCTTTCTCTCTGGGACAGAGTATGACAATTCTTTCTTGGGAAAGTCCTGCTTTAAAGGAAAAATGTTCACATTCAAGGAAGCCGGTTCCTGTGTAACTGTCAACAGACTTATTTACTCTTAGCCACTCTAAGTGAATTTGAGCCTCAGGATCTGGAAAATTTTTATCCCTGGCACTATGGAAACTTGTGTATGACATCTGGAACCACTGCAAGAGATCTGTAAAGGGGGGTAGAGAGAACAAAATGGGCTAGAAGACTGGAAATTGGAAAATACAGTTCTAATTTTCAAAAGAATACTATTTTAAGCTTGAAGAGATGGGTAAAATTGACACCAATCACAGGCAAGATGTAGAACAATATAACCCAGGAGCTCAGAGCACAGCATCTACAGAGGGTTGTTGTGATATTTCAAGAGGGTATATGTAAAATGTTTGGAACACAATAGGCACTGAGTAAGCTGATCTGCTATCATCATTATCACCCTTTGAGTCATATTATGATGCAAGTTTTTTAACAGAGAGTCAGATTCTTGAGAGGCCAAATAGACAATGAAATCTAAGAATGCTTAAAATTCTATTCAACCTGATTATGTAACAGTAACAATAACTAACATTTACTTACTTTGCATCTATTTTAATTTTTATAACAACTCCGTGAGTTAGGCACTCTTATTCACCCCCACATTTTGCACTTACAGAAACCTGAGACATAGCAAGATTAAAACTTTGTCCCAGGTTGTAGAACTGGTTAAGTAATCAAGCTGACTCCAAAACTCTAACCTTAATTAAGACTCCCTTTTTAGATCATTGGGTAGTTCACAATAAAAAAAACAAAGAAACAAAACAAAAACAGAGGAACTTCTAGGGCCTGTCTAAGGAGGTTGGGGGAAGGGATGGGAGAAACCAAAGACTTAGTCCTATGTACCTGGTCATGGACCACTCCCAGAGACATATATTTCCGTGAACTTTTGTGGTTTAAGAGAAGATCTGGATCCAGCAGCTGGAAATTATTCTAACTGGCTTTGTCTTTGGACAAGACACCCTTGATGAGCTCCAGTTTTGTCTTTAAAGGTAATGGTGCTTCTCTCTCAAGATTACTGTGAAAATTTAAAGAGATGATGTCTATGAAAGCACTCTACCAATGGAAAATCATTATGCAGTTACTGACATGGGGACTGGTGACAAAGGGAACTATAATTTTGGACAGAACATGAAGAAATTACATGAGCAACAGTAAATGATTCCATTCAATTCAAGTATGTGTTTAGGAGTAAGAAGTAGGGTAAGGGAAGGGGGACAATGGGAACTCTGCGTAAGAGGAAACAAAGAAATCAAATGTTTCCTTCCTGCTTAATTTGGAGTCCTAATTAGAAGTCTTTCTAATTCTCAGGCAAAAAGAAAGAGTAGTAATCTAAGTGATCTGATGATGAGTCAATATTCCCGAACATTTATAATGCACTTAGCTTAATATTGTAAGAGAGTTCCAGTATTTTCACATATAATAATATCTAGTGCAATATTACTTCATGAATGTGGATGTATCAGGGCAAATTGTATTGCCCATGCCCTCCCACTAATCTCTCAAACACTTTTTAGAATGGAGTAAAGAAGTTTCTCACTTAAAACTTAAAACGCTTTACATTGAATATATAACTCACTAGGTTATAACTCAGCTGTGACCTCTGCTAGAATGATCCTGCTGGAAGTTTCAAACTGCACCCCAGGAACTCTCAAGAGAGAAGAGACAAGCATCTACCTGGGAGCTTTTCAGTCTGCCTAGGTGAAAACAGATGGATGAACAGGATAAGACAGAGATAAAACCAAGACAAGTAATTAATGATGCCATCCTCTCTACACTCTGAACAGTCCACAGCAACTGAAAAAGAGGTTTGAAATAAAATGGAATCAAACAAGTAATTGTGAAGGTTTACGGTCACTTGGAGGACTGTGCCAGACCCTACCTCTAGAGTCAGAAAGATAGGGTCCTGAATCCAAACTCTGCTTCTCAACTAGTTACCCTTCTCATTTAAACACTCCTTTGTGCTTCAATTTCTTCTTTGGATAACTGAGAGCACTAATACCAATATCATAGTGTGTTTGGGGTTAAGTGAGATAATGTAGTAAAAGCTGGGCAAATGTCAAGTATTATACTTATGAATCCAGATTTCTCATATTATTAGGTTTCAGGTGGCTTTATGAGCAACAGAACACCAACCATAATCTGGTCTCTTCTTTAACTTCTTGTAAGACCTAAACACCTAACCCTGAAATGTATAAAATCTTGGAACATTTTGGAGGAGAGTTCTGTTTCCCCACTTCTGGATTTTTTAAAAAAAGATTTATTTACTTATTTGAGAGAGAAAGAGACAGAGAGGTGGGGGGGCAGAGGGAGAGAGAGTCTTTTTTTTTTTAAGATTTTATTTATTTATTTGACAGACAGAGATCACAAGCAGGCAGAGAGAGAGGCAGAGAGAGAGGAGAGAGAGGAAGAAGCAGGCTCCCTGCTGAGCAGAGAGCCCGATGCGGGGCTTGATCTCAGGACCCTGGGATCATGACCCAAGCTGAAGACAGAGGCTTTAACCCACTGAGCCTCACAGGGGCCCCAGGAGAGAGAGTCTTAAGCAGACTCCACACTGAGCTTGGAACCCAAGGCAGGGCTTAATCTCATGACCCTATGGTTATGACGTGAGTCGAAACCAAGAGTTGTACACTTAACCGACTGTACCACCCAGGTGCCCCCCACCTTGCCCACTTCTGGATTCTAGGAGAAAGAATTTTTCCTAAGTATACAACTGGGCTCTCTCTCTTTTTAGTAAGGGGTGCCTAGGGGAAGTGAAAGGAGTAATTAGCTTAACTGGTAAATTTGAGAAAATTCAACGGGGCGTGCTCAGCTGGCTCAGCCTTACCTCTCGGGAACTGCCTGGCTTCAAGGACTGTGCTATGTGCTGCTTCCCCACTTTTCTGAATGGAGGAAGCCTGCTCTCTCTAGCACAACATGGGAAAAGGTGGGTGGGTCGGGGGGTGTAGAGTTAGCGGGATCATTTGGTTAACAGACCTAGAGCTTTGTCTTCCAGAGTTGGCTTCCAAAAGCAATAAAGCTGATGTCTTGTTTTTGTTGTTGTTTCAATTAAACTCTTCTGCCACCATGTAGGGAAGAGTGGTATGATTCGTTCATTGGGGGCCCTTGTGGAGACCCCAACATTACGTTCCGCAGCCTGGTTCGCAAAGGCAGCTGTTTTTCGGTGGAGACTCGTTGTGACATCAATTCAAGAGTGCTCCACATAGGACATCCCTTAAAATTTATCTACAGAAAGTCTGTGCCTGCATATAAGGCACGCATAGTTGTCTCGAGAGTTTTCTCAGACAAGAGAGGACCCAGTCACAGGGAGCATCTATCCCAATGACTGTCCTGCTATAGGCATGGAGAGCGAGAAGGTTCAAAACAGAGTAACAGAGTTCCCCCCCACCCCACCTTGAAGTGTTTCCAAACCTTCCCCAACAGTCAGTTTGCACGGGCTTCACAGTCCCATGCCCTATGTGGCTACTGTTCGGGAACAGATCACCAGTGTTCTCCATAGGGAATCTAAAAACTTCTACCCAGATAAAGCCTCTTTTTTGCCAAGCTTCTCTCTGGGTTAACTTTAACCTCTGGTATAAATTAAGGGGAGTGAGGTGGAGAAAGAAGGAAGGAAGAAGGAAGGGAGACCAGTCATCTACATGTTGTGACATCCGTATCTTAGTACATATTATACATGTGCGCACGCACACACCGACCTCAATATGCTATATTTCTGAGCTCACATGTGTGGCCCCTCTGTTAGGTTGTGAAGGTCGAATCACACCCTAGACCTGACTGCAGTGCTAGTCCGTAAGGTAGGATCCAGCACAAATAGCGAGTCATTAGTTTTCTGGTTAAACTATGCATCTAAATTATTGCTAATCAAATACTACACCAACAGTTCCTTCTCCGGCTGAGAGGGCCATCCTCCTGGAATCATGATGAGATATGATCAACAAAGGAGACCTTTTCAGAAAACAGAGATAAACTTCACACAAAGGTCAACAGCAGCCACTGGACATGGGGTTCCCCAGGCCAATCTGAATCGCTCATGCGTTTTCATTTTCCAGCATTCGTTAAAACATAAGCTCCTTGGGACGCCTGGGTGGCTCAGTTGGTTAAGCAGCTGCCTTCGGCTCAGGTCATGATCCCAGTGTCCTGGGATCAAGTCCCACATCGGGCTCCTTGCTCGGCGGGGAGCCTGCTTCTCCCTCTGCCTCTGCCTGCTTCTCTGTCTGCCTGTGCTCTCTCTCTCTCTCTAACAAATAAATAAAAATAAAATCTTTAAAAAAAAAAAAAAACATAAGCTCCTTGGGAAGTACGTCCAGCCTTAAAAGAATGTTAATAAAACTCACAGATCTTTGTAAAGATCTTTGATTGGTGCTACAAAAGTCTCCACCTGTGTGCTTTTTAAACTTATTTTAAAAATAAGTTTGGGGCACCTGGGTGGCTCAGTGGATTAAGTCGCTGCCTTTGGCTCGGGTTGTGATCTCAGGGTCCTGGGATCGAGCCCCATGTCAGGCTCTCTGCTCTGCGGGGAGCCTGCTTCCTCCTCTCTCTCTGCCTGCCTCTCTGCCTACTTGTGATCTCTGTCTGTCAAATAAATAAATAAATAAAATCTTAAAAAAAAAAAAGTTTAAAATATATACCTCAAAGGGAAAATAATGCAGAAAAGGTCAATCAGCTTGGGGAATTTTTTTCCTAATATAAGAAATGTATCCTATCACCTTATTAAGTGCAAACTCTGCTTCTGTGTGTGACTTTGGTGCCCATCCCATCATGGCCTGAGCCCTGTGTCCCTGAATCATCCTGCAATGATCCTGCTGCCCACCCTGTGTGTGTGTTTCGAGGCCTGTGAGCAAGATTGTTCCTCATAGGATTTTACAGCAGGAAGAACCCTCGAAAATCACTTAATTCAATTCAACCTCTTAATGTATTAAATACAAAACCGGAAAAAGACATGCCTAATGGCCAGGAAAATGAGGGGAGGCCCACAGTTAGGACAGGCTGAGGCTGAAAGCAAAGTCTCAATCCCAATGCCAATGTTCCTTGCACAAAGCCGTGAGTCTTTTCAATGGTTAAGCAAACCTGATACCTAAGTGCCCTTCAAAGGGCCCCCAACTTAAGTATCCCTTCTGATACTTCAACACAAACCATATATATGCATATATATTTTTAATATATATTAAATATATATAAATATATAAATATATATCTACATATAAATATATATTGTTTTTAAGGCTTTTAAGCAACACGGCCCCTTTCTCCCAAAGAAAGCCTTACACGGCACCTAATTATAGAAAAATAGGCAAAAATTCTCTCTTCTGTGGTTGAAACAGGCAGAAGGATCCTCACTCTTAGTCTACCCTCTCCCAATAGCCACAGAAACCTCTCTGAGGACCTTGAGGCTTGGCTCTATCAAATAGACAACACAACAGACCCCTAATGCCCACTGCATTGTCGGTGACTAACTCTGCCCTGGCCTTCCCTTGGCTGGCCCACCTGCCATCCTCCTCCAACCTTCAAGGCCTGGCCACTTGTCACCACCTCCAGGCAGCCTCTCCTGACCAAACTATTAGGAAGTGACCCCGTCTCCCCCTTGCTACAATGCTCTGAATTTTAAACTCTTGTTTTGTACCAAGAGTCTGAATCATTCATTAGTCTCATGCTCCCCCCTCCGTCAGTCCGACTTCCCTTTATTCAGGGCCCATCCTCCCATCTGGCAGTCCCTATGCTTCCATCAAACCAGCCTTCAAACACAAGCTGCCACTCAGGTGAAGGTTCAACCCACCACTTCACCTTCTCTCCTGATCCTTCCCCAATCTGGCTTGGTTTCTACTCATTCTCATGAAGCTCACTGGAACCTTGCTTCTCAACAAATATTTATGTGTTTCACTTACTCTGCTTGAACTCAACACTCTCCGCCAGTACTGCTTGCCATTTGTTCTTTTTCTCTTTCACCCCCCCCAACCCCCCCCCCCTTGAGCTCTGGGAATTCTGGTAGAAATTGAGTAGCTGCTGAAGAAAAAAATTCAACACCTACTCACCCAGCACCATCTGTCCACTGACTATCAAGTTCCCCCAGGACCTCCTGGGGACCCTAAGAAAACATAGAGGACCAAAATCACCTGGGTATTTACTTAAAATGCAAATCCCTTGGGGTGCCTGCATGACTCAATAGGTTGAGCCTCTGCCTTCAGCTCAGGTCATGATCTCAGGGTCCTGGGATTGAGCCCTGAATTGGGCTCTCTGCTCAGCAGGGAGCCTGCTTCCCGCCCCCCTCTGTCTGCCTCTCTGCCCACTTGTGATCTCTGTTTGTCAAATAAATAAATAAAATCTTAAAAACACAGACCCCAAGGTCCCACCCCTCACCTTCAGATGTACTGACTCTGATGCATCCCAACATTTAAGATGCCCTAAGGCAGGGAGTTCAACACACCAAGTCTAGCCTATCCAGGAGTCCCTGGGTCAATACTGATTTACCAAAGAGAATGGGCAGGACAGAAATGTGGAACGCTGAATGTCCAGCAGTAAGGATGACAAAAAAAGTCCTTAGGAAGAAGGAGGGCTGACCTGAATCACACTGGGGATTGAGAGTGTGGTCCTTCCCTGACTGGCCCACCAACTACACCACTGATGGGGCGCCTGGTTCCGTCAACCAGCCCCTGCCTCCCAACTCTGCTGGCTCCTGTATTATACAGGCTGGAGGTTAAGTAAATGCATCTGAGTTTGACTCCCACATCTATCATTTCCAGAGCTGTGGACTTCTGAGCTTATGCAATCTCACTGAACTTCAGCATCCTCTTCTACAAAAGGGAGATAAAATGATCACATAGTCTTCCTAAGAGAGTTAAATGACATTATCCAAATACAGCATTTGAGAGAGCACCAGGCACAAGCTAAGTTTGTAACAAGCACTGGCTTTTAATTCTTATCATTAACAATGCTTTCTTGAATGTGCTCACTGATGTGTGTCCCGTCCCTCCTGGACAGGGAACTCTGTGGGCTTTCTGCTTCTCCTTTCTCAGGAAACACTCCTCGTAGATGATACCCAGCAGGACTGTGACAGTGATGCAATAAAACAGTGGGTGCAAAGAGGTCTGGCATCCTGGAGGTACTCAGTAATTGTTCAGGATTATTGAAGAAGGCTGACCCACCCTGGCCTTGCCCTGATAGCCTGGAATAGCAGGAACTTTCCCTCATCAGAGCTAATGCTCTCTGCACCTCCCTCCAGCCACCAGGCAGAGGAGACTTGCAAGAGGGCAGGAGCCTGACTTAGGAGGCTTCTCCAGGGACCACACGGAGAAGCTGCCAGAAAACTTGTGTTGATTAGACATAATTTATGCCTCTTATTTTATGATGGGAATCTGAACTCTCTCACAGCAGTGCCAGAAAAACTCATCCTGAGTCAATGGGTGCCTTTTAAATATCAAATATCTTAATTCTGATTTTCTTATGTAACCACAATGTGCAGACGTGCCAAAAATGTTAAAAATAGAAGACAACCAAAAATCAAAAAGAAAAATCTTCTTCTAGCTTCTAAATCAACCTTGCATGGAAACAGTTACTGCACAAAAGTGGGATGGGGGTCATTTTTTTTCTTTCATTTAGGGGAGTGGCTTTTGTTTTTCCTGTTTTATTCTTTGAGTAGTTTTATTTATTCTCCCCACAGTATTCTTTAATGACAAGTGAGGGTGAACCACTCTTCTTAAAAACAATAAAAGCTACGGGGAGGTTGGGGGTGGGGGGGGCGTGGGGGGAAGGAGCCTATAAAGCTTCCAAAGGCGTGGGGGGACTTTTGCCCGGAGAAGTGTACTCTGGAGTCAAAGGGTGGAAAACAACCACAGCCGCAGGCACTGGGCTAAGCCAAACCCCTGCGGTAAGGACAAGCTTTATTTCTGGTCCAAGCACAGAGTCCAGGAAGCCACATCCCCTGACTTCTTTTTCATTTAAGACTCAGCATTCATCAATACATCTTGTTGAGAAAGGCTCCATTAGCGATTTCCTCTTTGCTCTGAGAAAGAGGACGAAAAAACAGAAACACAGTGACTGTTCCTTCGTAGGAAAACAGCATACGCCCAGCAGAGATCAAAACAGGTGCTTGCTACTATCTCCTATTCTATTTCCCTTAAACTGCATTTTATGTTTTAAAAGAAAAGAAAAGGCAGCTCCCTGCTGTTTAGATAGGGTTTGATTTTATGTAAGTGCCAGATGACTCAAATTCCTCTTGGAAGAAGGTGGTGTAAGAATCTATAAAAACTCTAATAAGCATAACCACAAACATTTCTTCCACCAACTTTGGTCAATTAAGAAAAAATTCAAAGGCTTAATATAGTTGAAGACTGAAAAATAACAGAGTTCCACAAAGACAAGGCTGTCATATTAAAAAAAGATGAAGAAAATCTAACAGTCACTTTAGCACATCTCAAACACAGATCTTTATATAACTGATCAAGATACAACCATTTGCAAATATTTATATTTCAAATCACAAGATGGTTGCTCCCCCACTCCAGAGATTGTGAGTGATTGTAGAGGTAGCTGATCCTCACTTGGTCTCCCCTAATTTGCCCTAACCCAGCGCAGCTTCTAGAAAAAGACAAAACCCAACAGACCAAGCCAGTGGAGCCAAGGAGCCCTGATTTATTTCAACTTTGAAAGGCCACTGCACTTGGATTCTCTTTTCTGCAGGGAATGCAGTCTACTCCGCTGGGCTCGCTGTCCTGCATAAAATACACGTTTTTCTCTAGTGGAGTAATCTTGTGAAATGTGAGCACAACCTGCACAGGCATCAGGGGGAGGGCAAAAAGGGAAGGCGGGGTCATGCTGGGACTCAGAGTCACTCCATCTTCAGTAAGCCTCCCTTGCTTGCCCGCTTGGTCAGCACCAGGCTCATAGCAGGGCCCAGACAGGAAGGAGGCAGGGCCTTGACCTTCAGGATTTCCAGTAAGCAGAGCTTTCCATGCTGGCATCACAAACGGAGGTGGAGTTGCTGCCCTGAGAGTGAGGTCCCTAAACTGATCCACACCAGAGGGAACCCCATGGCTTATGGGGCCAACAGGGGGAACAGAAGTGGAAAGTGGGGGCAGAGTACAGGAAGACTCCAGACCCTTCTCCACCTAAGGGGCTAGCCATAAACTGGGAAAGCAGATGATGGACCCCCATCAAGATGATCCCTCAACATCATGCGAGTTCCTACCCTTTCTCTAGCTTTGCCCCTAACCCCATGTTGTTCACAAGAGGAAAGTATCTTGGCATTCATTTGGGAAGATGCCAACATAGCCTGAGCTTCCAACTGGGCACCTGACCTGACTGAAGCCACAGACACTTGGAACAGCAATCATTTTTATCATAGTCTGGCTTTAGGATGTATTTCATTTTATAAAGCCACCTCAGATTGCGTGGGAGGGAGACAAAGTAATTCTGATGATGATCTGCATTTCCTCTGACCATATCCTAATATACCTAAGAGGGTCCCTATAAGTAAAGGTACTTTCTGACTAATAAAGACACAAATATACACCTCATTACTCCATGGCCTACCAGAAACTTCTGAGGATTGAGGATTTAGAAGAAATGATTCAAGTGGAGTTTCCCTAGACCTCATCAGCCCAACCTACCTCTCTCTGCTTTTACTTTTTCATCCCTCTCACCAAGCTGGCTGAAAAAACCTCACCCAAGCCAGGAAACAAGTGAAGGCAATGACATTTTTTTTAATGGCACAACCCAGGTCAGTATACCCTAGACTAGTTGCCATGATGACAGGGATGGCATGTGGCTGCTGGTTAGAACCCTCCTATCCTTTCGGTTACAAGACACACAGTTATTTCCTGTTCTGGGAAATTTTGGAGGGGCAAGAAAAGGAAGACAGGAAGGGAAGTGATGCTAATGAAAAAGCTGGCAAAGGCTCTTTGAGGATCTACAATCTCTCTTTTATAGACAATAGCAAATAGTCCTATCAAAATGAACCTTGAAATCCGGAGTGAAGCTTTTGAAAATAGATCTCATGTTCTATTTGAATTTTTAAAATATGCATAATGTTTTCCTCAGCAAATCACCATAACAATCTATCAAAAGACAAATATAGTGGACGATTATGGCAAGCAGATTTTTAAAAAAGACTTTATCTATTTCAGACAGAGAGAAGAGAAGAGAGCATGAGTGTTTTGGGGGGGTATAGGGGCAGACTCCCCGCTGAGCAGGGAGCCTGACTTGGGGCTCAGTCCCAGGACCCTGGGGATCATGACCTGAGCTGAAGGCAGATGCTTAACTGACTGAGCAACCCGGGAGCCCCTGGCAAGATTTTTTAAGAGGGCCCCTAGTGATCTCTGCCTCCTGGTATCTATGTCCCTTGAATAATCCTTCCCATTTGAGTGAGGGCTGGACCTAATAGTGACTTACTTCTAGAGAATAAGATCTAGCAAGAGAGAGGGGGAGCACTTCTGAGTTTAGGGTATAAAAGACTGACTCTATCTTGCTTGCATATTCTTTCACTCTCTCTTGCTTGCTCACTTTGATGAAGCCATGTTGTGAGCTCTTCTTTGGGGAAGTCCACATGGCAATGAACTGAAGGTGTCTTCCAGTCAACAGTCAGGAAGAATGAAGGCCCTCAGGCCCACAGTCCACCAGGAACTGAATCCTGTCAACAACCACTGAGTAAGCCCGGAAGGAGATCCTTCCACATTCCACCCTTCAGATGACCACAGCCCCAGACTACACCTTGGTTACAACCTTGTGAGAGATCCTGAACTAGAGAACATATCTAAGCTGTGCCCTGATTCCTGACCCAGAGAAACTGTGATATAATACGTGTTGTTCTTGAACCACCAAGCTTTGGGGTATTTAGATATGCAGCAAGAGTAAATCATGTGTCTTTTAGGCATCACTATTTGGGGGCACCAGGGTGGCTCAGTGGGTTAAGGCCTTTGCCTTCGGCTCGGGTCGTGATCCCGGGGTCCTGGGATTGAGCCCTACATCGGGCTCTCTGTTCAGCAGAGAGCCTGCTACCCCCTCTCCTTCACTCTGCCTGCCTCTCTGCCTACTTGTGATCTCTCTCTGTCAAATAAATAAATAAAATCTTAAAAAAAAAAAGCATCAGTATATGTAATTGCACTCGGAAGGGGAAAACAATCCCAAAGTCATTCAGAGGGAGCTAGTTCAATCAAGAGTGACATATCCATACAAGAAACAGTAGGCAGCCCTCAAAATATAATGAGGTCAAAATTTCTACACTGAAATGGAAAGATGAGTCCACAAGAATTACAAAGTAAGTTGCAAAACGATGTGAGACTTCTAAAACATGTCAGATATCCAAATTTTCACTCCTGTGAACTCTAGGCAAGCTCCTTACCCACTATTCCCATCTCAGAAAATAGCAACTGCAGTTACCTAATTACTGTAGGCAAACAAACAAAAGCAAGAGACAAAATATACACAATGAGTGATGAAAAGAAGAGAGATTGTTCTGACTCTCCTCGTTTCCCCTAACTGTTCATCCAATCCCTCATTAAATTACAGAGTTTGCCTTCAAATCGCCACCACACCCCACTGTTCTCATCCCCCCCCCCGTTACTCCTCCCACCCACACCGCCATCCTCTCTTTCTTGGATAGAAGCACCAGACCTGATTCGGCACCCTGCCTCCACTTCTGCTCCTCCTCAGTCAGTTTCCAGACAACAGCCAGAACAGTAGTTACCAAATGAGAAGGGTATGAGGCCACTCCCCTCTCTAAATTCTGTAGTCTTCCCATTAGGGTTGGAACAAAACGAAGTCTGGTGGTTCGCAAAGACATAATCTACAGATCTGGTGTCTGGATACTTTTCCTTCCTCTATAATTCTCTCATTTACCTGCTCTAGCCACACTGGCTTCCTTGATGTTCCTATTACACACCCAGTTCACTCTCATTTCAGGGCTGTATTAGCTTGCTAGGGCTACCAGAACAAAGTACCAAAGAATGTATTGTCTCATGGTTTTGGAAGCTAGAAGTGTAAAAGCAAGGTGTCAGCATGGGTGTCTCCGACTATATCTTCACATAGTGTTCTTGCTGTGCGCATGTGTGCGTGTGTGTGTCTCTAAACTTCCCCCTTTTTAAGAGGACACCACTCTTGGTAGATTAGGGGTCCATCCTATTCCAATATGACCTCATCTTAAGTGATTATAACTGAAATGACCCTATTTCCAAATTATGTCACATTCTGAGATAGTAGGGCTTAGGACTTCTATAGATGAATTTGGGAGACATGATTCAACTCATAACAAGACCCTTTGCAATCACTGTTCCCTCTTTCTGGAAAGCTCTCTAGCAGCATGGTTGCCATGGAGGATGTGCCTTGTGTAAGCAGCATGACTGGCCAGGAATCATAGCTGTTGTTCTCTGAAACCTACCTGCACATTTGTGCCAAAGTCATGCTTGCCACAAGCAACTCTGAGTCCGTGACTGAGCATGGCAAGGATACCAAGGCAAGCCTGTTTCTGGAAGATGAAAAATGCACCTGATGGGTATTTTTGGCTCATGAACTCTCCAACAGCCTTATCAAACACTCTGGAGTGCTTCCACTCGACCTTCCTTCTTCCCCTCTCTTCTGTACCTGGGATCAGACTTGCATCACAATCTGAGGGCTCTCCCAGGCTCCCACCAGCTCCCTCCCCATTTTCTCTTGCAGCTGGGACTGAGTACTCAAAAGGGCCCTGCACTTTGTTGAAGGCTCTGTTGTAGCTAACTTGAAATTCTTAATATATTATTTATGAAGAAAGGGACCCATGTTTCATTTTGTATTAAACACTGTTTGGTTCACAGGGGTTCCCTAAATAAATCTCTTACACAGCTAACCCATGACTTAGTTCTGCTTCCTGGGGGACCCAGGCTGATACCCCCAGATATCAGCATGACCCTTCACCACCTCATGTAAGCCTCTGGTCAGATGTCATCTCCTCAGAGAGGCCTCCTTTGCCATCCCCAGTCTCTCTCTCCCATTATCCTGCTTTAGTTTTCTTCAGAGCTCCAGCTCATTTTATTGTACCTTTTTATTTATTGTTTGTTTTGTCTTTCCCTTGAGAAGATAAACTGTAAATGGACAAAGACTCTTGTTTATTATTGTGCCCCAGTACCTATAACAAAGCCAGGTACATGATAGGTAGTCAGTAATTACTTTGTGAATAAATTAATTTATTTAAATAAAAAAAGTCATTTTGAACTCACCCAGCTCCTCCTTCAGTTCTAAACATATAGAAAAAATAACCTAGTGTGAACCTCTTGAGAATGTACTTCACAGACCTAGACAATAAAACTGTGTGAGGACAGAATCAAAAGCCAAAGCAGTAAGCATGATAGCAAATGCTGCAATCACCCAGAGGTGATTTGAATCTGGATACAGCTGCTTAGAGGTCTAAAGCTGGGATTTTAATGCTCAGGTAAGGACAGGTGATGTGGCCCTGGGCCTATGCAAAGTAGGAGGAAATACCTGAAAATAGGGCTAGAAAAAATGTCCACTGCTCCCCAGTAGCTCAGGGAAGAGGCAAGTAAATCTGTATTCTGCCCTAGTCTCCTGGTAAAAACAAAAATGTATCTAATGGAAAAAACAAGACACCAAGTATGTGACATGCATGAGTGTGTGACCTAAATTTACACTGTTTATATTGTGCAAGAATCCAGAGCTACTAAATCACCATAAAAATGTTACCAGGACCAGAGAAATCTTTGTAGAAGTAAACTCAAATTGTGTAGAAATATTTTCATAACTCAGGACACACAGGACTCCCTTAGATTAAACAATTCCTGTGGAACAAATGAAACAAAGAAATAAACCAGTCATAGGGAGAGGCCACAGGCATAGTAAACAGAAGAATTAGCACTCTAAGAGTGGATGGTAATAGAAAAATCTGATGTTTAAAGTATTTTTTTTTTTAAGATTTTATTTATTTATTTGACAGACAGAGATCACAAGCAGGCAGAGAGGCAGGCAGAGAGAGAGGAGGGAAGCAGGCTCCCCGCTGAGCAGAGAGCCCGATGCGGGGCTCGATCCCACGACCCTGGGATCATGACCTGAGCCGAAGGCAGCGGCTTTAACCCACTGAGTCACCCAGGTGCCCCTGTTTAAAGTATTTTTTAAATAAAAGGAATAAAAACTATCAGAAAAAAACCAACCTCCAAAAAAAAAGGGCCAGATTTTGGGGGAAAAAAAAGTGAACAGAATCCTAAATATTACAAATGCAATATTAAGTTGCATATTAGAAACAGCTGAAAAGAGAATTAGTATCATGGAAGATGGGTCTGAAGAAATTAATCATAAAGTAGCAGAAATAGAAAAATATGAAAGAGAGGTTGTAAGACATGGAAAGTAGGTTGAAAAAAAATAAAAAATATACATTTAATTGGAGTTCCAGGAAGGAGCAGGAAATTGTGAGAGAAGCAATATTGAAATGATAATGGCTGAAAATTTAACAGAATTAAAATAATGTCTATGCTCTTCATTTGAATGAATAATGAAGAATGTGCTTCAATAATTCCAAGCAGGATTCAAAAGAAACACACACACACACACACACCCCTAGACACACTGTGGTAAAATGCAGAATACTAGAGCAAAACAGAAAGTTGCAAAAGCAACCACAGAGAAAAAGACAGGTTACCAACCTAATAATGGTAATCAGATTAGCAGCAGACTTTTAATCAGTGGCAGAAGTGCCAGAAGATAATAGAATAATACATTCAAAGTGGTAAGAGAAAATAACTGTAAAACTAATACTCTATCCCTAACTCAACTACTGCTCAAATTTGGGGCTGAAATAAAGACATATTCATACAAAAAAGGAAGAGAATATCCAATTCACAGATGCTCCCTATAAAGATATTAAACAATAACAATATATTTCAATATGAAGTACAATAAACTGAGAAAAGAAACTAATAAACATGGTAGTAAATTTATAAACACCCCTACTGGGTTTTGGTTTTTTTTGTTTGTTTGGTTGGTTTTTTTTAGATTAAGGAGTAGAGGAGTTATAACAACTTGGATCTAAAATATTAGGTACAGGGACGCCTGGGTGGCTCAGTGGGTTAAGCCGCTGCCTTCGGCTCGGGTGGTGATCCCAGCGTCCTGGGATCGAGTCCCACATCGGGCTCTCTGCTCGGCAGGGAGCCTACTTTCTCCCCTCCCCTCTCTGCCTGCCTCTCTGCCTACTTGTGTGATCTCTGTCTATCAAATAAATAAATAAAATCTTTAAAAAAAATAATAAAGTGGGTTTCTTTTAAAAATAAAATAAAATATTAGGTACAATAATATGAAAGGACAATTACATTAAAGCATTCTAAAGTCCTTGTGTTGTTGGGTGTTGTTTGATATGAGGGTGTGGTTCTGAAAAATTTTTTTTAAATTTAAAGCTAAGTATGCATATTATAATTTTAGGGGAAATGAGGATAGGGATGAGGGGAAATAAAAAGGAATGTATAATTTTCAAAGTAGTAAAGGAGAGAGACAAAGAGAAAAAAAGGATACCCAAAGGAGACCTCTACAAACAAATAAAACTAGAAAGAATGTGCCATTAGCTGATCCTCATTAAAGGAAACTGAAAGAATGTAGTCCAGGCAAAAGACAATTGATCACAGATGTAATACACATAACTGGAGACAGAAGAAGAAATTGGTTAGATATAAGATGATGTAAGATAGAAGATCCCATGATATAAGAATTAAAATGACAGAAAATGATAAATATAGAGGCAAATCAATACAATGACTCTATTTAAAAAAAAGGGGGCTAATGCCTTGTGGGCTTAACAAATACATACTTTTCTTTTTAGCATAGGAGTTGGTGGGTCACACATTGTAAGGGTTTTGTTTAGAGGAAGATAAAGATATTGAGCACTTTAGAACTTGGCAAGGTAAATATACATGCTAGTTTAAAGACTAAAAGAGTAAAAAGACAATATAACTTTCAGAGTGGTACAGAAAAAAAGTGGAGTGAGACAACAAACCTAATAAACCCAAAAGAAGACAAGGTGAGAGAAATATAGAGACTGTAGGACTAATAAAAAACACTAAAGACTGGCAGACATGAATTAAAATATATCAGTAATGATAACAAAATGTAAATCCACCAAATGGTAACAAAATGTAAATCCACCACATGCTCCTGCTAAAAGATGGTAACAAGTTCAAATGCCTCTTGGGACAGGTTAGATGACATAAATGAGCAAACAGCAGGCATAGGAAAGCAAAGCTCAAATGAAATTGTAACTGATGACTTCTCGGGTCAGGGATACAATAGGGTGTAGTGGAGTCTGGGGTAAATTGGTGAGTATATCTGTCCAAAGAAGGCAGTTTTCACAGATTGTTGCCATGTGCAATACAAATCCAGTGGTCATGTAGGTCAACAAAGCTAGAAATTCAGTTTTGTGGCAAATCTGATTTTTAAGCATAGACTACTAATCTTTTTTTAAATTTTTTTTAAAGATTTTATTTATTTATTTGTCAGATAGAGAG
>ML110840.1:67384-109363 GCA_003697995.1 Taxidea taxus jeffersonii
AAAAAAAAAAAAAAAAAAAAAAGCAAACTGAAAAGCAAAAGGAAAAGAAAATGTTACCCATCCACTGGATGGAAGGAAAAAAGATAAAATAAAACAGACAAAAAGCATGGTGAATAAAATGCAAAAACAGAAACAGAAAACAAAAGAAAAAAAGAACAATCCTTGCAAACCTTTGAACACAAATGGAAGTGATGGCTTACACTCAAACACCACTGTGATCCACACCCTGTAATTTCCACCCTGTTCAACCTTATCATTTGGCTGAAAAGACGTAACATTACAGGATGGGAAAAACACTGAATAATCCAAACACAAAGTACGTGGAGCCCAGTGGTCACTCAAAACTCAAAATAATGTCTGGATGTTTGTTCCATTGGTTCTGCTTACACCAAGTCTCCTTTGGGGTTTCCTGGATACCTGGGCTTCTCTAGCTATTAAGAAAAACAGTGATGTTAAAAAATGCCTGAAAGGAGGGAGCAGAGGAAGCCAAGAAAGGAAAAGAAGAACTAGCAATATTCACCTTCTGTTACTCTGAGTCTGTTACTTGAGCCAGCTCCTGGATGAGTCTTTCTCACTAATTATGAGGTGAGGTCCCATGTGTTCAGCATGGCTTCCAAGGCCTTTCAGACCAGGATGGTCTGAGCCCCTGCTTTCACACCTTTACCCAGGCCGGCACCCCTGCCAGGATGCCTCTGCCTCCCCCTCCACACTCCAGACCAAATCCACTCCAAAGGGAAGCATTCTCTGAAGGTTGCTTGAGGTTCCAGACACAATCCCTATATGAGGAATGTAGCATATGGCTATTTTTTTTTTAAGATTTTATTTATTTATTTGCCAGAGCAGAGAGAGAGAGAGAGAGAGAGCGAGCACAGGCAGACAGAGCGGCAGGCAGAGGCAGAGGCAGAGGGAGAAGCAGGCTCCGTGCAGAGCAAGGAGTCCCTTGTGGAACTCAATCCCAGGATGCTAGGATCATGACCTGAGCCGAAGGCAGCCGCTTAACCAACTGAGCCACCCAGGCGTCCCGCATACGGCTATTTTTAAACTTAGTTGGGCTCTGCATAAATATGTAAAATGAGACAAAGAAAATTGGGCTCACGATAATTCCAGAAGGCCCAAGGGGTAAGTGGGTTGGCCTAATGGTGCTATGGCAGGCCGAGGATGCAGCCATGATGGAGACTGTACTCTTTTCTTTTTTCTTAGATGGTCTTGCCTTATGAACAGGCCTCCTGCAAAAGCTGTCTTATCCATTACAAAGCAGAATTCCAGTTCCCATGGTCTACTCTTCTTACGGGGTGTACATAACGAATCTGAAGGCTTAAAAGAGATTACTGTCTCTGGAATACAAAGATAAAAACACAAAAATTAACATATGTAGTGCTTGCCTTTTTCACTATTAAATCTAGTATTCAAAGATTTTATTCTATGTGAAAACAAGTGGTAGGTTAAATTTTCTCCCTTTTTAAGAACAGGTGACATGTTCTTAGATAGAACTTCTCAGAATGACACCTGAGAAGTTGGAGCCAATCAAAATTGAATGAGTAACTTAGGTCAATTTCAAAAGTAGCTTATAAAAATACTTTTCATTTCTTGCACCAAAAGCTACATTTAATGTGGGGTGTGGGTGCATGTGTTATGTTTGGAATGCATGTGGGCAGAAGAAAGTCATCAAGACTGGGACCTGTGTTCAGCTGGAGGGGACAGGGACAGCTGGTGGATCTGATGTAGAGCAGGAGGACACGGCAGAGGGCTGGTCATGGTTGAGGTGGTCCCTCCTTTGCTCCCCACCTCTGAAGAAATCATTAATAAAATGAGAGACCCAGAAAAATGTTGGTTTCAACTGGATTTCCTGTAGATAGGGCAAGAGGATAAAACTTAAGAGTCCAGGTTGGCTTCTGAGTGGAAATGAGGAGACTGCACAATTCAGGAGTAGGGGCAGAGAAACAAAAGATAGGTCAGAGCAAGGATGAAGGGAGCAGAGAAGAAAAAGAGTGACCAGAGCAGGGGAGAGGAGCCATGTTGAACTTGCAGTGCCAGGAAATGGGGTTTGGACTAAGTTCTGCCTAAGTCTTTGAGGGGCAGGGATGCCCCAAGTGAGAGATGTTACCTGATTTCATAACATAAGCTTTTCTAAAAATGCACCACCTTGTTAAGGTTGTCTGGGGTTAAGGATGGGTGAAAATAGAAGTGATCAGAGTCCTCTATAAGGGCTTCCTTCAGAGATAAACATTCATTAGGAGGCCAGGGGGAAGGGCTAGTCAAGCACTGCCCAGAAGACCTTGATCCTCCCGGGGTTTCATTGAAAGTCTGTTGCCTACCAGGTTGGGGTGAGTAGGTAGTCTCTGTGCTTCACATTATAGTACACCAATATTAAAACAAAAGAAACAAAACAGAAACCTGGGAGGGACAGGAAACCATAGGAAGTGCACATTTCTCCCTGCACAAAGCTGACTTGTGGGGGGGAGACATAAGCAAAGAGCAGACAAAAGTTTGTTAATTCTGAGCTTATTTCTACCTTATTTATTTTTTAAAAAAGATTTTATTTCTTCTTTTGACAGAGAGAGACAGCGAGAGAGGGAACACAAGCAAGGGGAGTGGGAGAGGGAGAACAGGCTTCCAGTGGAGCAGGGAACGCAATGAGGACCCTGGGATCATGACCTGAGGTGAAGGCAAACGCTTAACGACTGAGCCACCCAGGCACCCCGCTTATTTCTATTTTAAATAAAAAAGTACTTAACCTACTTTAGCTTACTTTTTTATTACAAAGTTAGCCTCCAATTTGGAAGTCACTCCAACCCGTCCACATCAAAGGGTCACCATGAAGTCTCCATGGGCAGCAGTCCCAGAATGGTTCCCTTCTATTTGCTGCAGACGTTATTCCTACTACACCGAAGGTGTGCCCACCTCCAAGCCCTGCATCTGCCCCATGGACTCAAAGGTTGCACATATTAACTCCTCTGACTCTACCTGCCCATCTCTCATCTCTCTCTCTCCTACACACACACACACACACACACACACACACACACACACACCCCTCTCAGGATTCCACATGTTCCTGGACTTTTCCGTAGGGGCTCACATTCAGGCATCAGGCTCACCAGGGCACGAGCCAGTAAATACATCCACATGGCCAGGTCCAGGTCCCTACCTTGGGTAGGCTAGCCTTGGACTATGACACATTCAGTGACAGTGGCCATTATACCTCAGTTAATGGAAACTCTGATAACACATCAACTACCTTGGAAAACGGGCCTTGCCCCTCTTTTTAAACAAATAAAATCAACAGACCGCTCATCGAAGGTCTAAGCCAGCGCTTCCCACTGCCAGGTGGACAGTTTCAATAGGATGTCTCACTGGCATCCAATCTAAATACTGATAAAATATTAATAACAATAAGGGTCATAGCAAATACTCCTATATATCACTTACTCTATACTATTAACTGTTGCTAACCATATCAGTACAAACTTGCTGAGCTGATGTTCAAGCCTCTTTACAATAAGAGGGTAAAAAACTCCCACATTTAATTTATCCAGTCAATATTTCTTTTTCTTTTTTTAAGATTTTATTTATTTATTTATTTGACACAGAGAGAGAGAGAGAGAGAGAGAGAGATCACAAGTAGGCAGAGAGGCAGGCAGAGAGAGAGGGGGGAAAGCAGGCTCGCTACCAAGCAGAGAGCCCAATGCGGGGCTTGATCCCAGGACCCTGAGATCATGACCCGAGCCGAAGGCAGAGGCTTAACCCACTGAGCCACCCAGGTGCCCCTATCCAATCAATATTTCTTGGGCACCTACTGCATCAGGCTGGGTTTGGTCTAGTGAACGAAACACACATGGTTCTTGTCTTAATGGAGCTTGGAGTCTGGTGAGGGAGAAGCCATTAAACATACACGCAGCACAGAGTTACAAATGGTCTGCGTGCTAAGAATAGTAAGAACAAGTGTAAGCATAGACAACAGGCAAGGGCTGGTTTGGATGGTGGGCCTGGGGCTCTGGTTCAGATTCAGAGCCCCACTAACCATCATGGAGGCAATGAATAGAAATAATTTGTGGTATCTTGGGCAGTCACGTCCTAAATGAACAGAAGCACGACTGGATCAAGTAAAATGGATGCTGGTCTCGTAGCATCCCTTATTTGATTATAACTTTTGCCCGACATTCAAGGCCCCACATTCTGACTCCAACCTAACTTTCCAGTTTTATGTTACTCTTGCTCTTCTAGAGGTGGGAGCAGAAAGCCACCCAGGCTAGTGTGGGGGGAGGAGTGGTGCTTTTAAGAATGTGAAGGCAAAAAAAAAAAAAAAAAGAATGTGAAGGCAGGGGCGACTGGGTGGCTCAGTGGGTTAAAGCCTCTGCCTTCGGCTCCGGTCATGATCCCAGGGTCCTCGGATCAAGCCCTGCATTGGGCTCTCTGCTCACCGGGGAGCCTGCTTCCCTCTCTCTCTCTGCCTACTTGTGATCTCTGTCTGTCAAATAAATAAATAAAATCTTAAGGAAAAAAAGAAAAAAGAATGTAAAGGCAGTGGGGGATCTGGGTGGCTCTGTCTGCTGAGCATCCAGCTCTTGATTTCGGTTCAGCTCGTGGTCTCAGGATCCTGAGATTGAGCCCTGCCTCAGGTTCAATGCTCAGTGTGGAATTTGCTTGAGATTCTGTTTCTCTCTTTGCCCCTCCTCCCATCAGAGCTCTTTCTCTAAAATAAATAAAATCTTTAAAAAAAAAAAAAAGGGAGGGGTGCCTAGGTGGCTCAGTGGGTTAAAGCCTTTGCCTTCTGCTCAGGTCATGATCCCAGGGTCCTGGGATTGAGCCCCGAATTGGGCTCTCTGCTCAGTGGGGAGCCTGCTTCCTCCTCTCTCTCTGCCTGCCTCTCTGCCTACTTGTGATCTCTGTCTGTCAAATAAATAAATAAAATCTTAAAAAAAAGAATGTAAAGGCAATAAGGAAAACATGAGTTTCGTGTGGCTCTAAACAGAGGAGATAAAGTAGGATTTGGCCTTGTGTAAACTGGACTGAGAGCCAAGGTAGCCAAGAGTGCTTAGTGTTGTGAGATAATTCTCCGAGGTGTTTCTATAAGTCTCATACCAGACTATCTTTTCTGGGACCTTCGCCTTAGCAAACAGCCTAGGAAACCAGAGCACAGGGCACATTTGTTTCCTGATTAGCATAGTAAAGACAGGGAAAATCCCCAACCCAAAGATCAGTTACATTCCAGGGTAACACATAGAATGGCACTGTTTCTGGAAAGGAGGATGGGCAGAACCCCCTACAAAACTGGGGGTTTCCTAAGCTCCGTGTTGCTAACTTGTGAAACAGAACCCCGTGTGCACTGTACCCACCTGGGCCCATGTCCACATCTACCCGTGGGATGCAGAGGTGAGGGGGGAACTGACATGAACATAAAGCTCGTGCTGCTTGTGATACCATGAGTAAAGTTTGCGTTTGGGCTCATTGGCCTGGTCCATCAATCAATTACCTTCCCACTCCACCCTGCAACTTAGGGACTGCATGATCACTTGACCTGTGGGAGCAGGGGTTTGGGGATCGTCACTCCTGTGTCTGCTGTTAAAATGACTCAACTACTCCCACAGGTTCTCCATGTGTATCCTCCTCACTCTGATGGCATGTCTCTTTTTCTCTGGTTTCTGCCTTCTCTCAAGTTGGTTTGCTCATGGCCTCTTCTGTGCAGGCTCTAGCTTTTACTGCTCTCAACTGATCTCTGCTTCTAAATGAGAGAAATGACTTGCTGAGCCTACCTGTCTCCGACCAAGCCAGGTCAGTCCCTAGGCCTGTCAATGTGCACAGTGGCTTCCTCTGAGGCTGGTGCAGATGATCTACTTGCTGTCTCCCAGCCTCAGGGCGGCCCTCCTCTACTTTGCTCTGTATTGCCCCTGGGGCTGTAAGTCTGCAAAAGCTTTTCCCAACCCCTCCTACCAGTTGGTTTCCTAGCTTACTGTGGGATGGGAGGCAAAGAGGGAATAAAGACAAAATCTTCCTGCATTTAGCTCTATAGTGCGGCAGCTGCTAGAGTAGCAGCGAGTCGGGTGATTTAGAAATCTAACCTCAGCAGATAGCAGGGTACACTACAGACGTAATTTCCTACACAAAGATTCAAGACTGGAGTCACATCTGTTGAGAGTTCACGATGCACTCACTGAGTAACCCTGAACTAATTACTGGGGACACTCCTTTGCATACCCTGCAGAACACCATGACATCTCGGTGGGATCGCAGGGGGAGGTGTGGCTTACGGGACACACATTTCAAGGCCACTGGTGTCAACTTATCTCATGCAGGGCTCAGAGTTCTAGTGGACGGTCCACCATCCCATGGCAGGGGCTCAAAATTATTCCTACTTATTCTGGAAGGATGGGTAGCTTGTACAGACTACAAGGGTGAGATATAATGTTTCAAATGATCATGTCTGGTAGGGATTTTAGATAACTTTGGTTCCTCATTATGGAAAATTTGGATGTTGCCATCGGGTTTTCTTTCCAGCCATTTTGGGCTCGTTTTTCAGCTTTTCTCTGCTGTTTCATACTCACACATATCTTTTTGCCTTAGCACAGTCTTTTGTCAATAGTATTCCCTCTTACTTCTACTGGGCTGTCCCTCTCTTTCACTTGTGGTTTTCTCCTCTTGTCATTTAAGCTTTCTCAGCTATGCACAGAAATCCAATACAAGCCTTTTGTGTGGGGATTCCCTCACTCCCAGGCAGTCCTGAAAGCAGCAGGTGGCTCTGCAAAGGCTTCTGTCAGACCTTAGACCTATATCCAGCAGCTGTTAATCCTGGGTTCTCACTGTTAAAGGCAGTAAAATGGACTTAAGTAAAAAACAACTGTGGTGGGATTAGCGTATCTTGAACTCAAGACACTTTTGCCTTGAAACTTTCCCCAAAACACTAAGCTCATTTCTCTTACCATGGAGAGAGACGACGACTATGTTGCTGGTATAGAATCCTATTTACACTGGAGGTGGTGAGATGCAGATTTCCTTAATCAGTGGATAAATGCAAACTCCGTCTACATGGGTGGGGTAGGGGTTGGAAGGTGGCTTGCAGGGTACCAGAGCTTCAAGTGAACACACAAATTCCAGTAGCTTGGAATAGGCCCCTGGAAAGGGAACTGCCACACCTGATAAAAAAAGAATCTATTTCCTTTTTGTCCAGGAAGGCATTAAGGCTGTTATCCTACAACGAGTAATGTCCACCTATCAAAGAACACGAAGACTAGATTCTCTACACTCCCAACACAACACAGACGTATCTCTAAGACAGTCAGATAAGTTTTAAAAAGGCCTATAAACCTGTTTTATGTTGCTTATGGATTCAGTCACATATATAGTAAAAATGAAAAAATTTGCAAGGGATCAATGCTTACCAACTGGAGCCAACTGTCACCCCCGGAGATGAAAGGAGTAGGAAAGAATGGATGTATAGCTCTAGCTGTATCTGTAATGTTTTGTTTCTTTAATTAAAAAGAGATCTAAAGCTTGTGCCACAAACTATTTACCTCTGCAAGATCTAGGTAGTGTGTATTTTGTATATACATATTTTCTGTGTATTTCTGTCTGTGGTATAAATAATCAAAACATGAGACATGGGGACTAAACAGTGGGACTCCCCAAGTTATGTTCTCCCCTTTTAGTCTTAGAAGGTGAGGTCCATAGAGAAATGTATTAGCGAACAAAATCAAGAATAGACATGCAACTGTTTCAAAAATTATTTAGGAGTGATATCACCCATCCTCCATACAGAGTTCCCAGAGTGATCTTTCTAAAGCACACATCTGATCAAGGTCCATGCTCGGAGTCCCCAAGGGGTCTCCATTGCCTTCGTAACATACTGGAAGTGCTCCACCACAGCCTAGCGGACCCATCCTGATCTGGACTCAGTGCCACCACACTCACTCCTTGGCACTCAACACCCAACTCAGAATATACCTCATAGGTGCTCCAGGAGCAGCATCCTCTGCCTGCTAGGCCTTTGAGCATGTTGCACCCTGTCTGCCTTGAGCTCTGTCCTCCTTTGGCCCTCCCTGACCCTTATCCTTGGCTCCCTTCTACTCATCCTTCAGAACCGACATTAGACCCCTTTCCAGGGGAGCATCATCCAGTTAGGGATCCTCTTTCTGTACCCCCACCCCCATACCATAACTCTTATCACAATGGATAAGCTCAACATTTGTCAACCTCCTGGTTGTTTCTTTCCCTACCAGAGGGGGAGCTCCCTGTCAATAGGACTGTATTTTGCTCTCCTCTGGATGCCTAGCACATGGTGACCTGCCTGGCACCCAGAACCTTCAGTAAATGTTTGTCATGAGTGGGAGAGTAGATAGTGGGTAAATGAATGGATCTAGAAATGGGACTAATAAACTCTCCTAGTCACTTCTAGTCCAATGTCAAGGGGCCCAAAAATCGGTTTATTTTCTGAGAAACATAAAAAACATAGTGAAAATTTTCAAACAGTTTTTGATTTAATATCATCACTTTTTAGTTAATTAATCTAATCTAACAGGCCAGATTAAAAACCATCACAGGATTATTCAAAGCAAGGATTATTCAAACCTGGTAAAGATTGAGACAGAGAATACAATAACATTTTATGGATTTATTATAATAACCAGCTCCCAGTGATTACTGATTCTTTTAAGTATAAAACAGGACTGAGAGCATAGCGAGAAAGCTCAAAAGATAATTTGCCTCTTTGCCCACCATTGTGAAATGGCAATATGGCCAAACATCTCACTCCACCAAAACACTTTCCTCTGCACTGCACACACAAAGTATCACCTAGCTGAGCGTCTGCAGACCTGGTCCTTTGTTTAAGGTCTTTTTCTAAACATTGAATTCTATGGTGTTGCTTCAATACCAAATGGTCCAACCCTCTTACTGCAGATGAGGAAACTGAGGCCCATGCCTTCAGTGAACAAGCAGGTAAAGAAGACCTACTCTTCATCAGTAGGTCCTGGAGAAACAAAGATGAATGAGAGACAGTCCCTGCCCTGAAGGTGCTCATGGTTCAGCAAGGGAGGTTCAGCCCTACACACACACACACATACATACATACACACAATCACAATGACATATTGGAAGTATTATCTTGAGTGTTTGTGCAATTATGAGTTTGCTCATAATGGGAAAAGCCACTAACAGTATTTAAGAGAGGGACTCAAGAAAAGCTTCTCATAGGAGATGAGATGTGAACTTGGTCTTTGAACAGGAGTAGGGGTTTGCCTGGTGGGAGACAAGAAAGGTCATTCAGGGTAGTAGGAACAGAGTATGCAAAGACATGCAGTGGGAAAGTGCTTGATCAAGCTAGTATAACTTGAGGGATGGCAGTAAGGAGCGGGACAGAAAGTCTAAAGAGATTACATGATTTGCCCAAAGGTACTACAGTGCAATAGCTCCAGGGCCCACCTAACCAGTTTTTTTTTACTTTCCTTCCAGTACTCTTCACGAGGACTTGACGTCTTTATTTCCAATGAAATGTAACCATGTGAAAGTAGAATCATTTTTTATAAATGCCATCCGATGCTGGGGGCACAATGGGAACCTCAAGGAGAGGCTACCTGGAAGCAAAGAAAAGCAAAAAGCAAATTTGTGGGTGGATTGACAGGTATGTATTTATTGCTATTTTGTTCATTGTTTTCTGGCTGTTTTATAGTTTTTCTTTGTTCCTTTCTTTCTTCTCTTGCTGTCTTTCCTTGTGGTCCTATGAGTTTCTTTAATGTTGCATTTAGTTAGATTCTCTTCCTACTACCTCTTGTGCATTTACTATAGGATTTTGCTTTGTGGTTACCATGAAGCTTACAAAGAACTGCATGTGTATATGTGTGTGTATATATATATATATATATATATATTCACAGTTTTTAAAGTTGATAGCACTTTAAGAACTGCATGTGTATATGTATATATATATATATATATATATATATATATTTTCACAGTTTTTAAAGTTGGTAGCACTTTAAATTTGAATACATCCTAAAACTCTCTATTTTTTACTCCCCATATGATGTTTTTTGATGCCATATTTTACATTTTTTAATTCTGTGTATCCCTGAACTGATTATTGTAGTTATCATTTTTACTACTTTCATCTTTAAACCTTCATACTAGCTTTAGAAGTGATTAATCCACTACATTCCTCATATATTTACTTTTACCAGTAATATTTATGCTTTTATATGTTTTCTTGTTACTAATTAATGCTCTTTCTTAAAGAAGTCCTTCAACATTTCTTGAGAGGTCAGGTTAGCGATGATGAACTCTGTTAGCTTTTGCTTGTCTGGAAAACTCAATCTCTACTTCAATTCGGACGGATAACCTTGCTGGGTAGAGTATTCTTGATGGGAAATGTTTTCCTCTCAGCACTTTTTTTTTTCCCCTCTCAGTACTTTGAATACGTCATGCTACTCCCTTCTGGCCTGCAAAGTTTCTGCTAAGATATCAGCAGATAATCTTATGGGGTTTCCCTTGTACATAACAAGTTGTTTTTCTCTTACTGCTTTCAAGATTCTCTCTTTAACTCTTTACTTTTTAATTATATTGTGTCTTGGTGTGGATCTTTTTGGGTTTATCTTATTTGGAACTCTCTATGCTTCCTGAACCTGGATGTATGTTTCCTTCCTCAGGTTGAGAAGTTTTTAGCCATTATTTTTTCAAATAAGTTTTCTGAAAAAAAAAAAAATAATAATAATAATAAGTTTTCTGACCTTTTCTTTCTCTTCTCCTCTGGGATCCCTATAATGTGAGTGTATTATTACCCTTGATGGTGTCCATGGGTCCCTTAAGCTATCTCCACTTTTTTAAAATTCCTTTTTCTTTTGTGGGCTCTGTCTAGGTAAGTTCTACTGCCCTGTCTTCTGGATCACTGATCTGGAAGGTGGATTATAATAACTATAACATCAACAACCAGAACCAAAAGATTACTTATCAAAGCCCCAAAGAGCACATCGTATAGCCATTTTTTTAATTTAGAAAATCAAGTATACCAGGGCAAAGGAAAATAAAAATAAAAGTAATAATAATTGCAAAAAGTGTTCCTTGTACATTACACTTCTAAAATCTTTTATATATTATTTCATCACAAGAATAAGATATATAGAAAGAAAAAATTAATATGTAATTCATGACTAAAAAGAACAAAATACATTATTTTTTTAAAGACTTATTTACTTTGTTTAGGGAGCAACACGAGTAGGAGAGGTGGAGGGAGAGGGAGAGAGAACCTCAAGCAGACTCCACACTGAGCATGGAGCCCAATGCAGGGCTCAGTCTCATGACCCTGAAATCATGACCCGAGCTAAAACCCAGAATCAGATGCTTAACTGACTGTGCCACCCAGGCACCCCAAGGTATATTATTTGTAACTGTTCATTTGAGGTTATCACTGAGTCAAAATACAAAACAGATGTCTTCATGCACAGGGATTTGGCGCCAATTCCACATTAACCAGAAGGTTAGAAAAACAGAAAACAGAAGTATACTTATGCTATTTATTAAGGTAGATAATCTTTTCCTTCCAAGTGGTAGGGGTTTTGGAATTGTGCAAGAGAGCACAAGAACAGGCATGGAGAAAGCAGTGCAGCATACTTTCATTTTTTTAGCTTTTCTTATTGTCCTTTTAAGTGGCCATCAACTTAATATAGACTACTATGTGTGGAAGATGTCACATACAAACCTAATGGTAACCAAAAATCAAAAACTAGTAACAGATATGCAAAGAATAAAGAGAAAGGTATATCATTAAGAAAAGCCAACAAACCATGAAAGAGAGCAAGAAAATAAAGGATCAGAGAAAATCTACAGAAACAACTACAAAACAAGTAACAAAATGACAATAAATACATATCTATAGATAATTACTTTTAATGTAAATGGACTAAACACTCCAATCAAAAGACATAAGGTGACAGAGTGGATAAAATAAAAAACAAAAAAACAAGATCTATATGCTGCCTACAAAAGACTCATTTCAGACCTAAAGTCACCGCAGATTGAAAGTGAGGGGATAGAGAAACATTTATCATGCAAATGGATGTCAAAAGAAAGCCAGGGTAGCAATACTTACATTATATGGGACAAAACAGACTCTATTTTCCTTTTATTCAAAATAGACTTTAAAACAAAGACTGTAACAAGAGACAAAGAAAGGCACTCTATCATAATAAAAGGGATACTCCATAAATATTTATGTACCCAATATGGGAGCACCCAAATACATAAAATAGTAACAAACATAAAAGGAAATAATTGATCGTAATACAGTAACAGTAAGGGACTTTAACACCCCTTACATTGATGGACAGATCATTCAAACAGAAAATCAACCAGGAAACAGTGGCTTTGAATGACACACTGGATCAGATGGATTTAACAGACATATATATTCAGAACACAGAAAACACATTCTTTTCAAGTACGTATAAAGCATTCACCAGGAGAAATAACATATCAGGCCACAAAACAAGTCTCAACAAATACAAAAAAATCAGTCATACCATGTATCTTTTCTGGCCACAATGCTATGAAACTAGAAATCAACCACAAGAGAAAAGCCTAAAAAGACCACAAATACATGGAGGTTAAATTACACATTACTAAATAATGAATGGATCACCAAGATATCAAGGAAGAAATAAAAAATTACATGGAAGCCAATGAAAACAAAAACACAATGATCCAAAACCTTTGGGATGTAGCAGAAGTGACCTAAGGGAGAAGTTTATAACAATACAGGCCTACCTCAAAAGCAAGAAAAATATCAAATAAACAACATAACATTACACCTAAAACAACTAGAAAAAGAACAACAAACAAAAGCTAAAACCAGCAAAAGGAAGGAAATAATAAAAGACTAGAGCAGAAATAAATGATATAGAAACTGAAGAGGGAAAAAACAGAACACATCAACGAAACCAGGAGCTGGTTCTTTGTAAAGATCAGTGAAATTGATAAACCTCTAGCCAGACTCATAAAAAATTAAGAGAGAGAGGGAAAAAGAGAGAGAGGGAGGACCCAAATAAATAAAATCACTAAGAAGGAGAAGAAATAACAACCAACAACACAGAAATACAAACAATTATAGCAAATTATTATGAAAACCTGTATTCCAACAATTTGGACAACCTAGAAGCAATGGCAAAATTTCGAGAAACACATAATCTACTAAAATTAAAGCAGGAAGAAATGAAAAAATTGAATAGATCAATTACTAGCAATGAAATTGATTCAGTAATCAAAAAAAAACCAACAAACAAAAGTCCAGGACCAGATGGCTTCACAGATGAATTCTACCAAACATTTAAAAAAAGAATTAATACCTATTCTTCTCAAACAATTAAAAAAAATAGGAAGGGGAAGGAAAATTTCCAAATTCATTCTATGAAGCCAGTAGCACTATGATACCAAAATCAGATACAGACACCACAAAAAAGGAGAACTACAGGCCAATATTTCTCATGAATATAGATGCAAAAATCCTCAACAACAATCAGCACACAAAATCCAACAATACATTTAAAAAACCATGTATTGCAATCAAGTGGAATTTATTCCTGGGATGCAAATGTTATTCAATATTCACAAAACAATCGACATGAAACATCACATCAATAAAAGAAAGGATAAAAACCATATGATCATTTCAACAGATGCAGAAAAACCATTTGACAAAGTTCAACTACATTCATGATAAAAAACCCTCTGCAAAGTAAGACTAGAGGGAACATACCTCAACATAATAAAAGCCTTGTATGAAAAACTCACAGTCAACATTATGCTTAATGGTAAAAAACTGAGAGCTTTTCCTTTAAGGTCAGGAACAAGACAAGGATGTCCACTCTTTTTTTTTTTTTTTTTTAAGATTTTATTTATTTATTTGTCAGATAGAGAGAGAGCACAGGAGCGAGCACAGGCAGGCAGAGTGGTGGGCAGAGGGAGAAGCAGGCTCACTGCTGAGCAAGGAGCCTGATGTGGGACTTGATCCCAGGACGCTGGGATCATGACCTGAGCCAAAGGCAGCCGCTTAACCAACTGAGCCACCCAGGCGTCCCAAGGATGTCCACTCTTATCACCTTTATTCAATGTAGTAGTGAAAGTCCCAGTCACAGCAATTATACAACATAAAGAATAAAAGGCATTCAAATTGGTGAGGAAGAAGTAAAACTCTCACTATTTGCAGACGACATGATACTATATATAGAAAACCCTAAAGATTCCCCCCTAAAACTGCTAGAACTGGTAAATGAATTCAGTGAAGCTGAAGGATACAAAACCAATGTACAGAAAAGTGTTGCATTCCTACACAGTAATAATGAAGCCAAAGAAAGTGAAGTTAAGAAAACAGTCCCAGGGACGCCTGGGTGGCTCAGTTGGTTAAGCAGCTGCCTTCGGCTCAGGGCATGATCCCAGCGTCCTGGGATCGAGTCCCACATCGGGCTCCTTGCTTGGCAGGGAGCCTGCTTCTCCCTCTGCCTCTGCCTGCCACTCTGTCTGCCTGTGCTTGCTCTCTCTCTCTCTCTCTAACAAATAAATAAATAAAATCTTAAAAAAAAAAAAAAAGAAAGAAAATAGTCCCATTTATGGTTGCACCAAAAACAATAAAATATCTAGAAACTTTTCCAAAGAGTGAAAGACATGTACTCTGAAAACTATAAAACACTGCTGAAAGAAATTCAAGATGATGCAAAGAAATAGACACTCCATGCTCATGAACTGGGAGGACAAATATTGTTAAAATACCTATACTCAGGACGCCTGGGTGGCTCAGTTGGTTAAGCGGCTGCCTTCGGCTCAGGTCATGATCCCAGCGTCCTGGGATAGAGTCCCGCATCGGGCTCCTTGCTCGGCAGGGAGCCTGCTTCTCCCTCTGCCTCTGCCTGCCTCTCTGTCTGCCTGTGCTTGCTCTCTCTCTCTCTCTGATAAATAAATAAAATAAAATAAAATAAAATCTTTAAAAAAAAAATACCTATACTCACCAAAGAAATCTTCAGATTTCGTGCAATTCCTATCAAAATAACCAAGAGCATTTTTCACAGAAGTAGAACAAAGAATCCTAAAATTTGTATGGAACCATAATAGACCTCGAATAGCCAAAGCAATCTTGAAAAAGAAGGACAAAAAAAAAAAAAAAGAAGAAAAAGAAAAAGAAGGACAAAACTGAGGGTGCCTGGGTGGCTCGGTTGGTTAAGAGTCTGCCTTCAGCTCAGGTCATGATCTCAGGGTCCTGGGCTCGAGTCCTACATCAGTCTCTGCTCAGGAGAGAGTCTGCTTCCCCTTTCTCCTTGACCCTCTTCCCCACTTAGGTTCTCTTACATCTCTCAAATAAATAAATAAAATCTTTTAAAAAATAAGAATAAAACTGAAGGTATCACAATTTCAGATTTCAAATTGTATTACAAAGCAGTAGCAATTAAAACAGTATGGTACTGGCATAAATTAAAAATAGAGACAAAGATAGAATAGAATAGGGGCACCTGGGTGGCTCAGTGGTTTAAGGCCTCTGCCTTCGGCTCGGGTCATGATCCCAAGGTCCTGGGATCAAGCCCCACATTGGGCTCTCTGCTCAGCAGGGAGCCTGCTTCCCCCTCTCTCTGTCTCTGCCTGCCTCTCTGCCTACTTGTGATCTCTCTCTCTGTCAAATGAATAAATAAAATATATATTAAAAAAAGATAGAATAGAATAGAAAACCAGAAATAAGCCCACAAGTACATGGCATATGGACATTTCTCCAAAACAAACATATAAATGGCTACAGACACATGAAAAGATGCTCAACATCACTCATCATCAGGGAAATGCAAATCAATACTACAATAAGGTATCACCTCACACCTGTCAGAATGGCCAAAATCAACAACACAAGAAACAAGTGTTGGTGAGGATGTGAGAGAAAAAAGAACCCTCTTGCACTGTTGGTAGGAATGCAAACTGGTACAGCCACTGTGGAAAACAGTATGGAGGTTCCTCAGAATATTAAAAGTAAAAGTACCCCATGATCCAGTAATAGCACTATTGGGTATTTACCAAAAAAACACAAAAACACTAATTAAAAAGGATACTAGCACCCCTATGTTTACTGCAGCATTATTTATAATAGCCAAACTATGAAAGCAGCCCATATGTCCATCAATAGATGAACGGATAAAGAATTATATTATATAATATAAAATATATTAAAAAGAATGAAATCTTGCCATTTGCAACAACATGGATAGAGCTAAAGAGTATGATGCCAAGTGAAATAAGTCAATGGGAGAAAGCAAATACCATATGATGATCTCACTCACATATGGAATTTAAGAAATAAAACAAATGAATTAAGAAAAAAAAAAAAGAGACACACACATCAAGAAACAGACTCTTAACTATAGAGAACAAACTGATTGTTACCAGGGAGGAGGTGGGTGGAAGATGGACGAAGTAGGTGATAGGGATTAAGAAGTACATGTATCATGATTAATAATAATAATAATAATAATAATAGAAATGAGTACAACATACTTTTAGAACATTTTAGATGCTGCAATAATTTTGCCAGCATAAGGCACATTTTCTTTCCAGAAAGAGTCACTATCACTCAAACTACTTAGTTTCGGACAATAGAGAAAAAGATGTATATCAGAATAAAGCAGGGGCGCCTGGGTGGCTCAGTGGGTTAAGGCCTCTGCCTTTGGCTCAGATCATGATCCCAGGATCCTGGGTCGAGCTCTCTGCTCAGCGGGGAGCCTGCTTCTCTTCCTCTCTGCCTGCCTCTCTGCCTACTTGTGATCTCTGTCAAATAAATAAATAAAATAAAATAAAAAGAATAAAGCACTCTTTTTCAATAATCTAGATCAGAAAGATAATTTCTTAGAGATCAATATAGGCATTTCCACATTTTAAAAGCACCTTTTATTTTGCATCACTACCTTTACAGGCATAGCTCCTTAAACTCTGGTGGGGGATAGCTGGACTGAAATAGTCTCATTTTCCCCTGCTCAAAATGAGAATCCTTGTAGTGCAGAAAAATGATTTTTGCAAGTGAGATTTGACAGCACAGAGAGGGATGTCCACGACATATTAAAATCCAACAGCAGAGTTTTCTGTAAAACTGAAAACCCTTCATATGCCCACATCTGCATACGTGAGCGTGAGGAAAGAGAAAGGTATGGAACAATACAAGCCAATCTGTAGAGGAAGCAGGAGGAAGGAAGTGGGAAGGAAAATTAGAAGAGAGATTATTAACTTGTCTTCATACATCCTCATAATGTTCACACTTACTACAATGATTGTAAAATGTTACACTTTTCCTTTCATTGAATAGAAGAAAAACTTGAAAAGAAAAACAGATCCCATGAATTTAAAAAAATCTTTTAAAAGCTGATTCAAGGGGCACCTGGGTGGCTCAGTGGGTTAAAGCCTCTGCCTTTGGCTCAGATCATGATCCCAGGATCCTGGGATCGAACCCCGAGTTGAGCTCTCTGCTCTGCAGGGAGCCTGCTTCGGCCTCTCTGTCTGCCTCTCTGCCTACTTGTGATCTCTGTCTATCAAATAAATAAATAAAATCTTAAAATATATATATATATATGAAAGCTGATTCAAAAATATTCCCTGAGTAAAATATATCCCATAGCAAAGAAATAGTCTCTTAAGGCCCAGATTTCTGACAGGTTGTCTGCCAGCCAATTGTTCCCCAAATGATCCCCAAGGTGGGGTCTACCTGAAGATTGTCAGAGAAGTGATTCATCTCATATCGAAAACTGTAAGTAAGCAGACTGGTGGGATTCAAACACTGACCAAAACTGCCTTTGGGAACTGGCAGCTGCCCAGGGCTTCAGGCTAGCAAGTTTAGAGCAACTGTTAGTTGTATTTGGAGCAGAAAATAATTAACTGCAGTTTTAGGGCTGTTTGGGCTTGGTGGACTAAATTTCCATCACGAGACTGACAGACAAAAGGAAGCAGGGTAAAGCAAGTGTTCAGGGCTAGGTCTCCAGCACTGGGGAGTCCCTGTGGGTACTGCAGGCATGGGAGCAGGCTCTGGAAGCAAGTGTCCTGGGTTTATACTCTGGTTCGGCTATTACTTGCTGCGTGGCCTTGGACATGTCCCTTCAGCTCTGTGAGCTTCTGTTTTCCAGTGTATGAAATGGGTATAAGTAAGTGAGTTACACAGAGAAATGAGTAAGATCATACATTGGAGTCACTGAGTAGCCACTCTGCCAAGCAACAGACCCATCAAACAGACGCTGTTATTTACTCAGTTATTCCAGCGCTCGTTGATTAAGAGGGCGCTCTCTCTGCTCACCCTTTTAAGCGCCTACATTGGTAATGGTACCGCTCTGATTCACACAGGAGGTGTTCTAACTATGTCACAAAACTTAGATCTTGTATAAATGCAAATCAGGATTCAACAGTTCTGCGTGGGTTCTGAGATGCTGCATTTCGAACAAACCGCCCATGAGACAGAAGCTGCCTGGTAAGCGTGCCATCATTACAGTAGACAGGCTCTAGAAAAAAACTGAAATCAAATAAAATGAATGAAGCTGAGGGAGACAGAGCCGGCTCTGAAGCAGGGTGCCACTCCCTCCCTATGCCTGCACAAATCGGTGCACTTTGCTGGTAGCATTCACCACACTGTTAAAATTCTTCTCTGTGCTGCAGGGCTGTGATCTCCTTCACAGCAAGAAGCCCAACCAGGAGCTCCAGGTGTCTGCCGCACTCAATTCAGACACTCAATTCGGGTATGAGTTAATATGTGAAGGAAGGAATGGATGCATGAATGTCGTGAACGAATAAAATTCAGGGAAATTGCTATTGGTTGATGTATAAAAATCTAAGTGGGTTTCAACTTCATTTTTCTTAATTACTGGACCAGCTTCATATACTATTAGTGCTGTTGGTGTTAAGCACTTTATTGAGCTTGATATTCAAGCAAAATAACCATCAGGAAAGATTAATCTTGGACAATCACTCTAGACATATAAAATCTGAGGGCTCCCTTCACTATAACACAAAAACAAAGATCCAGAACTCCTTGCTTCTTTCACGGGAGGTCTCCTGTCCTTAGGAAACCAGTAGCTACAGTTCCCAGGACCTCAATGGGACATGTCTTACAAAACAATCATGCTGGCAACATTTTATAATTAGTATAGATTCTTGTCTAAGGCATGTAACAGCTTTATCCCTCTATATTACTCCAATTTATAGATTTTCTAGGTGATTAGAAATCACTAAAAACAAACAAAAAACCTTCATTGCTTTTATGACAAAATATAGTTGAGTTTTCCAACTGGAATTTCACACTGGCATCAGGTTGTACAATCAAGTCGTGTAATCTTTGCATGGTTAGTCTTACTGCATGGACAACATGAGGTTACATTTGCTAAATTGACTACGATAACAACAATCTCTTTTACTGCTAGGAGTTACGGACCCTGTTAAATTCAGAGGGACCACTGAAAATTTAAGTTTCATTAGACAACACCAGGAAGCACCTGTCTATACCTGATCTACTTATTCGATGTGATACTTTTGACCAGAGCCTTAAATTCTAATTCAATTAGTCAGGTCAGGGTTTGTGTTCCTATGGCTCTTTTGTTGCAAATAGGAACAGTGCATATAGATAATACAGTATCTACTTCTGAAACTCTCCAGAGATGTCTAAAATTTTAGCTCTGTAGTCTAAATATTTAAAAATATGGGTGTGGTTAGCTGTGCTTTATCTTCTCAAGAGAATAATAGGGTTCCAGGGGCGCCTGGGTGGCTCAGTGGGTTAAAGTCTCTGCCTTTGGCTCAGGTCATGAGCTCAGGGTCCTGGGATTGAGCCCCGAGTGCCCTGCATTGTCAGGGAGGCTGCTTCCCTTTCTCTCTGCCTGCCGCTCTGCCTACTTGTGATCTCTGTCTGTCAAATAAATAAATAAAATCTATAAAAATATTTTTTAAAAAAAGAGTAACAGGGTTCCAAAAAATATGGTGAATTACACTTAAGAGAGGAGAGACTGTAATTAGACTCACTTTAAAATTTACTTCTCACTTAAGTCATCCCAGGTAGTCACAACATACTAGTGTTTGTCAGTAAAGGAATTTACCTGCTCTGAACTGCATCTTTCTCAACACAGTGGCCTACAAAACACACTCTCCCCGGGCTTCTGGAGAACTTTAAAATCATTCTTTAATTAACATTTTCAGCACCCCATGGCCTCATTATGCTGTCATTATTAAGTATTTTATTGTCTTGGTCCCAAGAGCTCCCAAAGCAAATACCTGTTCCCTAGCTGACTTTTATGTTTTCTTACAGAAGAGCTGGTCTTCCATTAATGATATAAAACAAATGTTAATTAGGATGATAGTTGAAATGGCCTAGGCTTTTTCCAAACATTTTCCTATAAACCAATAAACTTAAATGGTTAGCCTTTTAAACCCAGAGTAAAAATATCTGGGTTTTAAAAAAAAAAAAAATCTAGATAAAAGCAGCCAAAGAATATTGAGAGCAGCTTCCCAAAACACATTCTCAGGGGCACCTGGGTGGCTCAGTGGGTTAAAGCCTCTGCCTTCGGTTCCAGGTCATGGTCCCAGGGTCCTGGGCTCGAGCCCCACATCAAGCCCCACATCAAGCCCCACATCGGGCTCTCTGCTCAGCAGGGAGCCTGCTTCTCCCCCCACCCCACCACCCCCGCCTCTCTGCCTACTTGTGATTTCTGTCAAAAATCTTTAAAAACAAAAAGACATGCTCAGAAAAGTTCCCTATTTAGGCTCTCATAAAGTGCCACTGGGAGGTTTATTCAGTTCCTTCAACCTTCCTAGGGGTCACCATAAAGCCCAATTGTATCTTTTGACCCACAAATTACTTCTGGGAATTTTTCCCGAAGAAAAACCATAGATGTGCACAAAGGTCAGATATGAAAAACCTATCTTACTAAAAACAGATCAATCATGGAGTACCTACAAATGTAATTCTATAGAGATTTTTTTAAAGCTTTAATACAATACCTAAAGATGTGGAAATATAATGACTCAGTATTACACATAAACAAGTAGATGATAAAATAGCATGTCTAAAATTATCTCAATTTCCTAAAAAATATACATACATGTTTGCCTGGAAAGAAATAAGCTCGAAAGTTAACAATAATTATATGGTAGGATAGGGTAATTTAAAATTTCTTCTTTGTATTCTTCTGCATTTTTGTAGTTTCATTTTCTATATTAAATATGTATTCCTTGGGTAATTAGAATATAAAATGTTTTCTTCATTTTTGTCTCTTATGACATGAATATAGCATTCATACACATGGAGCTAAATAACCACCAGAACTGTAGGAAATAAACAAAAATAAAGACCAGTGAACATAAACTTAACTTACTATATAGATTTGGCATTAACTTGTTATATTTAAATAAATTCCTCCCAGGAGATTCTCCACCAACCATCTCCAGTTTCTACTAGCTGATCCTTTTTCTGAAACAGTTCAATGATTCTTAGAAATCCACATGAAAATCCCAGACAGACAAGGAAATAAAACGTGCAAAGGAAGTTAGCCTAGGCCATGTGCAGAGAGGTGGAAACCATGAATATGAATGGCTGGAGGTTTAGGACAAGGGGATAATGAAGGAGGGAAATACTATTCAGATGACAGCTGCCAGCTCCCTCCCCCAACTGTCACTCCCCTGCTGCCCGCCCCTTACTCCCTCCCCTCCCCCACCTTTATTCCCAGCCCCGGAGGAACACAGTGCAGCTTGTAGCCTTCATGGTGTTCTCACACTCCAAAAGCACAGAGGATAAAAGGCCACTGTGTTGAAAGCTTGTGCCTCATAGAGTAACAACCTTGCTAAAAGTGCTTAAGAATACGTTGTTACTTTTCATATCAATCACAGAGCTTGCCAAGCTACTTCTCCAATCTACTGGGAGGTACAGGGTGAGCACAGTTTAATTGGCTTTGGGAATCTTATGAGCTGTGCGAGACCATTAATTAGAGGAGTTGCTAGAGTAAGCATGTGACGTGTCTGTACTGGGAGGGGAGGGCTGGTTATGCCACAGTCTTGGTAAACCATTTACAAACGCATCTTTAGGCAAACAAGTAGAAAAAAGTTAGAACTCCCTTCTTAGGAAGTAACAGTTCAAGCCAGCAGTGACCTAAATCTTCCTACAGGTATCTAATCTCTTTGAATACGAATACCACTTAATCATGCCTAAATTATTTATTCTCAATGCCAGAACTTTCCTATCTAGGCCAAGGGAGAAAACTGTGATTTGTAGAATCAGGGTCTCATACTCAATAATGTGCTGAGCTGTCAGGCAGAGGAAGAGACAAATAGTGATGGGGCACATGTACCATTTAAGGCGGGCAGTTACTCAGTGCTAGCAGCTGCTGCTTATGTGGGGATAAAACCTAGTATTGCTGGATTTACTGATTTTTCTTCTCTCTCTCTCTCTTTTTGTTTTTAAAGATTTATTTATGTATCTTAGAGAGCATGCAGGAACAGGAGGGGCAGAGGGAAGAGAAAGAAATTCAAGCAGACTTGCCCTGAGTGCAGAGCCCCTCGGGGTGGGGGTTCAGGGGCTTGATCTCAAGACTCAGATCAGGACCTGAGCAGAAACTAAGAATCAACAGCTTAACCGACTGTGCCACTGATTTTTCAAGAGTAACTGGCAATCCTAATTTTTATATGAAGTCTCTTGTGTTTGTACAGGTTGACAACTAAAAAGAAAAATCGGTGCTTTCTATGAACAAATAAAACATCTCTGAGGACCAAAATAGACTGCCAGGATATAACCCTCTGATTCAAAGAATAAGATCTTAAATAGGATTTTTAAAGTGCATCTTACTAAGTTTATCTGTATATGCATCAATTACCATCCAGAAAATGGACTAGGAAAAGAATCATGAATTTAAATTCTAAACTGCCTGACCAATTTACCCTAATCAAGTTCCTAAATTCATCTGGGTTATATTTTCCTCCTTTTATTAAAATATGAATAATGTGGGACGCCTGGGTGGCTCAGTTGGTTAAGCGGCTGCCTTCGGCTCAGGTCATGATCCCAGCGTCCTGGGATCGAGTCCCACATCGGGCTCCTTACTCGGCAGGGAGCCTGCTTCTCTCTCTGCCTCTGCCTGCCTCTCTGTCTGCCTGTGCTCACTCTCTCTGACAAATAAATAAATAAAATCTTTAAAAAATATATGAATAATGTACTTAAGGTTTACAATTTAAAGATTTTACTAAAAAAAAGATTTTAGATTTTACTTAAAGATTTTAATAGGCAAATGCATTCATTTTTATAACTCAGAGCTACTGCTAATAGTTTATTTCTTTTATGTATGAAAAGACTAAGGAACAAAGCAAAATTATCTAAGCCAGAGGATGAGGCTGGAACCCAAGAACCCTGTATCCTTATGATTCAACACTCAACGTTAAGAACCCGCTCTAAAGGATGACTAAGAAAAGCAAACCTATTAATACGTTAGGCTTATGAAGCAAGTAGTCATGTAAAAGAATCACTATTCTAATAGTTCCAGCAAGATGAACTCAGGATCCTCATTTAAAGCACATGGAAAGGAAATGTGTCAGGTTTAAGACATCTTTATCTAATAACTGGAATATTAATCACATTTAACCCAATGTACATATTCAGATGAATAACTCCACCACATTCACTGTCCAACTTAATAAACAGTTTCCTAGGACAGACACTTTAATATTTACTAATTTGCTTTCCACCCATGCCATTTCTCATTAGAATGGCAACATCTGGTTTTTGAGGGAAATGAGTCATATTATGCCACTATCCTACCTTCCAAGGGACAAGTTAAAGCAGGAAATGAATGGTTTTTTGTATGTGTGTGTTTGTCGGTACAGGAAAATGGTGTATTCTTTTTTTTTTTTTAAGATTCTATTATTTATTTGACAGAGAGAGACACAGCAAGAGAGGGAAAACAAGCAGGGGGAGTGGGAGAGAGAGAAGTAGGCTTCCCTCTGAGCAGGGAGCCCAATGCGGGGCTCAATCCCAGGACCCTGGGATCATGACGTGAGCCGAAGGCAGATGCTTAATGGCTGAGCCACCCAGGCACCCCAACAATGTATTCTAACACTGAAGGATTTCAACCTGGGGGCATATACATACATACATATATTAGATATTGTTTACAACTTTTAGAGCTGTCTTATATTAGATAGAATTAAAACTTTACCATTCAGTTTCCTTTTGAACAGATTCATAATATACAGATATGTCTAAATGTTTGTGAATTTTTCACCTAAAAATTACTAGTCTTATACAGTCTCCACTTAGATTTCTGTCTTTTACACCTAACAACTGTATCTTGTTCTTCAATGCTGGAGCATTCCTGACTAGACCTCAGAACTATTGAAGACTTCCAAATAATGATTTAAAAAATCCCCACTAAAGTGAGGATACCACAAACCAGAAATCCAGAACTGTGGTGCCAAAGTCACTTTAACTCTCTGTGTCTCAAGTTCCCTGTACTGGGAAAACTATGACTTTCTACCTATAAGGTATCTAAGTTCCTTTGCAAAGCTGCCTTAATACGCAATTTAAATTACAGAAAGCACAAACAGGTGTTCTTTCTGAACAGATGAAAAGAGTCCTCATTTAAAACTCCAATTACAGCAATATGATCTAAAAAAATCTTTTTTAATGCTATTTATGAGATGAGGACTCCATGTTAACCAAAGTAATATCCATCCAATAAGGGAAAGTGTCAGAAAGTTGGTATTTTGGGGCAGCCTTGTTTTTTGCTTGACAAAAACAGACGTTGCTGGGCAAAAGGAAATTTTAAAATTACACTTCACATTTTACCTCTAGACAGCCTTTGATGCTCTTTCAGGGAAAGCACACCCTCAGCATAAAGAACAAGGACCCTAACCCTGTTTGTCCTTCACTCTACTGCCACCAGTTCAGCTCTCTTATTTTTTCCAAACACATGCAATCCCTCTCCCTATCCATTAGGTAGATCTTCAGTTTCTAGGCATCATTCGCTAAGCATAGTGCTCTAAGCTCTATTGTCATACTTCACTGCCTGCTATTAAATCAAATGAGATGAGAGAACTCTCCATTTGAAACCAAAACAACCTTTATATCAACTGGTCCAGACACAAAGGACCTAGAACTAAGTTGACAGAATCACTGATCTGTGTCTCCTATACCTTATCAACACCAGAGAATATTTACACATTCTAATTCCACTATCTCTTCCGCATCCAAACCCTCATTTGGGGATTTAGTTATTCTTCACTTTCCCCTACAGTCTAGAGACTAGAAGGGCGCCTGGGTGGCTCAGTCAGTTAAGTGTCTGCCTTCTGTTCAAGCCACGATCCCAGGGTCCTGAGACTGAGCCCCTGCCCTCCTCACGCTGGGCTCTGTACTCAGTGGGGAGTCTGCTTCTCCACCCCACCTCGGCCCCTCTGCCCAACCAGCATATGTGCTTGCACTCACGCACTCTCTCTCTCCTCTCTCTTAAATAAGTAAGCAGAATATCTAAAAAAAAAAAAAAAAAAAAAAGTCTAGAAACTGGACAATCACCTCTTTAACTTACCATCTTACATTCAACACATTACCTCTGAATAACTCAAAAAATGTAACATATCCCACCCTCGGTTAAAGGTAAGCACTGGGTATCATTTAAAAACAAACAAAGGGGCGCCTGGGTGGCTCAGTGGGTTGAACCTCTGCCTTCAGCTTGGGTCATGGTCTCGGGGTCCTGGGATTGAGCCCCGAGTTGGGGGGGGGGGTGTCTCTGCTCAGCAGGGATCCTGCTTCAACACTCTCTCTTTGCCTGCCTCTCTGCCTACTTGTGATCTGTCTGTCAAATAAATAAAATCTTTTAAAAATTTAAAAACAACAACAACAAAAAACACAAAAACACCCTTCAGCCAGCTGAGGACTGTTGGTGGAAACTTTAGTTCCCAGATGGCCAAATATACAGCAGGTTCCCTCTCCCTCCCAGCTCCACAGGTGCAAAGTCAGGCAGCCACCAGCCAGTCAGCCAGGGGCTCTTCCTGCCCTCAGCATCTTTCCTAACTCAGCATCTCCTGGCAGCTCTCCCAACATGGCAGACTTGGTTCTCCAGATGCAGAGCCTTTGTCAGGTAGCCTCCTAACACTCAGTCCCCCAGGACATCTAAACTAAATTCTTCCAAGCAGGGACGCCTGGGTGGCTCAGTTGGTCAAGAAGCTGCCTTCGGCTCAGGTCATGATCCCAGCGTCCTGGGATCGAGTCCCACATCGGGCTCCTTGCTCGGCAGGGAGCCTGCTCCTCCCTCTGCCTCTGCCTACCACTCTGTCTGCCTGTGCTCGCTCTCTCTCTCTCCCTAACAAATAAATAAATAAAATCTTTAATAAAAAAAAAATTGTTCCAGGCAGGGGCATCTTCAGTCTCTCTGATGAGAATATCACATGAAGGGTGCACTAATCTTTTTTTTTAATCTGGCATTCAGCCTAAGCATTGAAATCAGCAATTCTAAAATATGCTGTCAGCCCTTTGTGCCAAAGTCCTCTATTATTACTCTGATTATCTCTCTACTGACTTCAGGGATCTGCCAACCCCTCTTTGTGGGGGGGGGGGGTGTCCTCAAAACCTTTAAGTGTGAGTTAATCAGTCACTTCAGCAAATGAGAGGTACTGACTCCTCTGCTTCCCAGTTGAGGGAGGTGGGAGCCAGACTCCAGACATCCAGTTCTTTATGACTGAGGAGCATGGGTAGCCATACTGCAGAGGAACTGATATATGTGTGTGGTCTAAGAACCAAAAGAAAAAAGGGGGATGGGGCAGGACGGGCAGGGAGAAAACAAAAACAAACAAAACACCCTCATCTCTTTTTATAAGGTATCTACATTTTACTAGAGAAAAAATTGACTATAAAATGTCAAACCTAGCACCTTTCTATTTCAAGTTTTTGTTATTTCCTCCTCTGTTCCAATTCAAAGTCCAAGCGTCTACAAGGCCAAAATAAGACCAAGGCACAAGACCTTCACGTCTCTCAAATTAACAAGCTGTCAGAAGTGAAAATGCAAGTGGAAGCCAATCCAGGCCCAGGAGGCCTTTACTCTGTTCTTTACTCTGGGAAGGGGGAAGTTCTGGCTTCGAAGGTGATGGCCCTGCCTTCCTCCTCCTGCAGTCTGGCAGCTCTCCTGTGCATGTCTCTTCTGCTTACTTTGCCCCAGATTCTGACTTGACGCTTGCTAGAAATAGTGCTCAGGCCCCTCTAAAGTTTGGCGGTCTGATGGCACCAAAATCATAGAACAATCGGTGTAGTGGACCCTGTAACGTGCTGCCCACATCCCTTTAGGACTGGAGCATCCATTGCCAGGAGTACTGGAGTTTGCCAGCTCTCAGTTGAGAGCCTCTTCAGGAATTAGATGCAAAGAGAGCCCTGTCTGGAGGGACTTGATCTACTGCAGTTTGGGCAACCCACATCCAATGACTGGCTGATGGACACAAAGACCCAGCCTCCTTGCCTTAGTGCCATCCCAGTTTCAGAGGCCCCCATCATTACCCCTCCCACATCACAGTCAGCCTCTCCCTCTACCCAGCTCTGCTGCCCTCATTTCACCGCCAGGCTTTGCTCTGTAAGTATATATCTCCATCTCCTCCATATACCTCCATCTCAGCATCTCAGATTCTGTTTCCTAGAGAACTGAGCTGTGATCATCAGAAACAGGGTACAAAGAGTGCTGCACTATCCTTTGCTCAATTTCTTTTCTTTTCTTTCCTTTCTTTCTTTTGAGAGAGGGGAGGAGGGAGGGGATGGAGAGGCAGAGGGAGAGAGAGAGAGAATCCCAAGCATGTTCCATGCCCTGTGCAGAGCCTCACACAGGGCTCGATCTCATGACCCCAAGATCTTGACCTGAGCCAAAATCAAGAGTCAGACGCTTAACCAACTGAGCCACCCTGGCACCCCCTCCTTTGCCCAACTTCAATTTCATAGTTGACTCACATCCCCAACCCCTGCACCAGCCACAGTTCAGACTTGAGTATCTCCAGTGTTTTCATGAGCGCATGGCTGTCCAGCAGTCCAGTTATAACAATTATACTGCAGGATTTATGGCATAATCTAAACACGTGCAGTCCTCATTTTTGTATGGTTCTAATAGGCATGCATTTCAGTGACCACAGTTTGGTTAAGTGACACCAGCCCAACAACAACCATGTTCAGTTTCCAGTTACCACACGGTATTATATTAGTAAGTACCTGAAGTACAAACTGGGCAGGTAGCTCTTCAGGCCACAAGTGACGGGTACACATCACAGACCAGGGACCAGTTGCAGCACTTCTTTCAGAGCTTGTCTATGATTGGTCACCACGTATCTAAGCAGGGCAGCAAAAGCTGGAGTGAGGTTTGCCCCTGGGAAGTGGGGAGCTGGAGGAAGCTCAGCCAGAGAGCAGGTTCCCCTTGCCCAGCCAGTGGTAGGTGGCAGGCATCCCCCTCAAGTGTCAGTGTCTTAAAACAATACTGGGGTATGTTATCCATGCACCTTTAAGCATAGGAAAGGTGAGACCAATATCCATGTAGTGGTTTCCAGTGGCTGTTGTAATAAATTACCTAAGCATAAACCTAGCAGTTTAAAACAACAAAAATGTATTAATTGACAGTTTGCAGGTCAGAAGTCTAAAATGGGGGCACCTGGGTGGCTCAATCAGTTAAGAGTCTACCTTGGGCTCAGGTCATGATCTCAGGATCCTGGGATCCACTCCTACATCGGGCTCCCTGCTTAGCAGGGAGTCTGCTTCTCCCTCTCCCTCTGCTGCTCCCCCTGCTTATGTTCTCTCTCGTGTGTGCTCTCTCTCTCTTTAAAAAAAAAAAAAAACGTCTAAAATGGGTGGCAGGGCTATGTTCCTCCAGGAGGCTCTAGGGGAGAATCTATTTCTTTGCTTTTTCCAGTTTCTAGAAGCTGCGTACATTCCCTGACTTATGGTCCCACATTCCTCTGACCTCTGCTTCCGACCTTCCATCTCAGACCCTCACTCACCTGCCTCCCTCTGATTAAAATGGGCCCACCCTGATACTCTAGGATGATGGCCTATCTCTGTACCTTTAAGCTAACCATGTGTGCAAAGTCCCTTTTGACACGTAAGGTAACATATTCACAGGCTTTAGGGATTTGAATGTGGACATCTTTGGAGGGCCATTATTTTCCCTACCATACCACCATCAGGTTCTTCCAAAGGACTGTGCTCTCCTGGACAGTGATCCCTCCCCCATTTGGCTGCTGGAAAGGCAAAGCTGTCTGCAAACATTTGGGTTTCTATCTGGATCCCCTGGGAAGGGCAAGAACTAAGAAATGCTTTAGGCTGGTGTTTCTGATCCTGAATCACGTTTGCCCAAGGGGCTGCCTGAGTCTCTAGATGTACATTCTACCTCAAAAATTATCACTTTCCAGTAAGGTTGTGGAATATAGAATTCATACTTTCCCTCCTTGGACACTCAAAATTCATGCTGGCACTTCAAAGGTCTGGAGGAATCCTCCAGGAAAGAAACTGACGTCTCACGTAACATTTCGTGGAGCACTTTGGGAACGATGCACTAGATTGTCCTCCAACTCTGGTCAATGCCATGGAAATAGCTCTGCAAGGTGTCTGCCCACCTCTCCAGGTCCTCTTACAAGCCCAACACTTGGAGCCATGCTTCCTACCATAAGGGAGTAGTCCTTCTCTTGCACCAGCCGTCAGGTACACTTTGGCAAACCCAGAACCTGCTTACTGACTCACCCGTACACACAAAGTATGTGAAGTGACATATTGTTTAGGTGTCTCGGTTCCCCCTGGAAACTCATTTCCTGGACAGCTAGGTGGGTCCCCCCCACCCCAATTCTTCTCTTTTCCCTTTCCTTAACTCCGGCTCTCAAAACTCAAGGGGGCAAAATGAGCAGGAAATGGTGTGTCACCAAATAGAGTTATGGGTTTTGCTTCCCTCCCTCACTTGTCAAATCAAACACTTAGGCAGATTGCCACATGAAAACTAAAACAGTTTCTTCTTTCAGCAAATGGTTGCTATTGTCAAAACAGAGAAGAGTGTGTTCACTGCCTTATTGCTGGTGTATTCTGAGCTGTGCCCTGGCACTGTGCTGCATGCATGTATGATTCACTGTAGCCTTTCTCAGAAACTGCTGGAAGCTTGGGAGATAGCACAGAATCTCAGAAGAATACTTAGGGATCACTCACGGGGTTTTCTTCTGGAATCCTGGACTCTTCCTTCAGTGTCCCTAAATAAGAGGCTCTTCATTTATGTTTCATATATTTTACAGCCATCAACTACCTACTCACCTGAACAAATCTTTTGTACTAGAGTCCTGGCAGACCAAGCAATGGGCCTCCTCTATACATCTGAGATGCCTCCTCTCATCTATCTACGTCTTCCATAATAGTAAATATTATAATAGTAAATATTTATAAAATGTGTGCCACATGGTAGGCACTACGCCAGCCCTTTTAATTATGTCATCTTATTTCATCCTGACCACAGTCCTATGAGGTAATATATCACTACTTTATAGACAAAACACAAAACTATCTACTGAGTCTTTTTTAACTGCATTTACTGGTAGTATTTACTGAGTGTTTTCCATTTTTCACACACTAAAGTGCTAAGCACTTTCCATGTTTATGTCAGGTCCATGAGGTGCTAAGGTTCCTCTTTTGCAGATAAAGAAACTGAGGCTTCCATGAGATAAGCCATCCCACCACCGTCACACAGCTAGTAAGAGGAAGAACTAGGATCCAAACCTATGAGTATCTTCTATTTATCCTTCATTGCCTCCTCCTCCCTGTTGTCCTTCCAGCCAAAGGGGACCTCTGTGTATCTGTGAATTCACAGAGCATTTATTCATCACCCCAGTCTTGGTACTTGTCATTTTCTGCACAGAGCTTGGTTTCCCCTCACTGGGCATCTCTTAATCTATTTTGCCTTCCTTAGCACGCCACTCATAACACAGGCTCCATAAACATAAGCTGGTTTAGAGTAAGTCAGCTTACAGCAACCAGGACCAGCAAAACAAACGAGCAAAACAAACAAACAGTCTTTTGATGAAGAGTTTCCAGGTCTCGGTTGATTTCTTCATTGTTTCAGGAAGCAGCTACACAATGGTATTCAGTGCAGGGGATGACACTGGATGGTTTGTCCCCACTGCTTATTTTAGCAGCCATCACAGCTGCTTGGCCAAGTCCTGTCAGATCTACTGGGGAGGCCAAGGCCGAGGCTGAAAGGATCTGTTAAGTCAGAGTAAGCTCCAGTTTCTGGAAAGTATCTGACACACAGTAGGCACTCAACGAATACCTTCTGAATAACAACCAGTTATAAAGTCATGTGGTACAGATTCGGCATTTAGAAATGATCACCTCTTTTCACCCCCGAGGTGATTCTTAGAAATCATTTATCTAGGAGATAATATACTCAAAACGTTTATTTTCACCTAAGTAATAGATTACCCACCTTCAGTAGTAAAAATAATGTAAAATGAAATCCTGCAGATTCTTTTGGCAATAAAGGAGAACACTGTATGAAAACTTAGTAACACTCTGCTGGACGCATGGCTGATGCCCAGGGATGATCCTGAAGGACTTTCTTCTACATGTTGGTCCCATGGGGAAATTAGTGCTATGGGCTCTGTTTTCTTTTCTTTTTTTTTTAAGATTTTATTTATTTCCTTGACACAGAGAGAGAGATCACAAGTAGGCAGAGAGGCAGGCAGAGAGAGAGGGGGAAGCAGGCTCCCTGCTGAGCAGAGAGCCCGACCCGGGCTCGATCCCAGGACCCTGGGATCATGACCTGAGCTGAAGGCAGAGGCTTTAACCCACTGAGCCACCCAGGTGCCCCTGGGCTCTGTTTTCTAAAGAAAGTTAATGACAGTATCTTTCTACCAAAAGATATTTCTTATAAGGAAAACATGCTTTTGAAAAAGCCATCAAATTAGTATCTTCTCTTATTTGTATAATTTTGAAAAAACCCCAAAGCTTTTATTTCAACAGTACTTCTGCTGCTTCTTTTCAGTAAAAAAGAAAATAATGCCATTAGAAAGCTGCTTACAGATTCTAGAAAATCTTTATGGACTGTCTACAAAGTGTTCCATTGTGCCAGCCCAACCCCTAAGCCAACTCATACCAGTGCCAACACATTTTGATTGCTAGACACTTTCTCCTACTAGATCAAAAGCATGGCAGAGATGGACTAACTGTTTATCATACTGTTCTCTCTTCATCCTGGGGACACAGCTGGACTATATTTCCTGGCAACCCTTGCACTTAGCTGTGACTACAACTATATAACTTAGCTGTGACTACGACTATATAACTAAGTTCCCACCGATGGGATATGGCTGGAGGGGATGTGTGCCTCTCCACGCCTGGCCCATATAATATCCCATGCACACCCCTCCAGCTCTTGCCATTCTGCCCGAGCTTGACAAAGATCGGCCCTGAAACCCTGAAAGCCACAGGTAAGATGGCAGACCCTCAAGATAGAAGGCTTCTGTGTCCCTGACCACTGCTTGGAAAAAAAGTCAACCACAGCCCAAGTACCTCTGCTCTGAACTTTACATAAGTAAGGAATGCTTCTATCATGTTTGATCCATTCTACTGTCTTGGATGTGTTTGTTAAAGTAGCTAGCATCAGGACATCCTGAGATTTTTACAAAATTATGAAATACTGACAGATTATTTATAAAATAGTGACGCTAATCATTATACGTCAGATCAGACGCTAGCTTATAAAAGAACCAAATCATCTAGAACTAAGGTATCACTGTAGAATAGGTTCTACTCTAGATAAACCATCAAAGGTGCCAAAAGTTTAAATGCTGTTGAACACCCTGAAATATAGAATATTATTTTAATTGATTTAATTTTTCTGTGACACAAGAAGAGTCTGCTATTGCTTGATTTCAGTGGTAAGTATATCTTGATCCAGCCTATTAATCACCAGTGTTTAAAAGGAGGATAGGGGCTCCTGAGTGGCTCAGTGGGTTAAAGCCTCTGCCTTCAGCTCAGGTCATGGTCCCAGGGTTCTGGGATCCAGCCGGCATCAGGATCTCTTCTCAGCAGGGAGCCTGCTTCCCTTCCCCTCTCTCTGCCTGCCTCTGCCTACTTGTGTGATCTCTGTCAAATAAGTAAACAAAATCTTTAAAAAAAAATAAAAGGAGGATAGTTTGTCCCAGAGAATTCATGCAAGTAGACATTTCTGAGGCTTTTTTTAAAAAAACCTAACTGGTGAGAATTGGAGTTGTGAGCTATAGGCTCTTATCTATATGTAGTAATTGACAGATTAGGGTCATTCTCTTACCTTCAGAATTGCATGATTATATTTGACCATTGACAGTATTCCATAGTTTAAACTGATCATAAAAACATTATTTAAATGCTAAAATGTAAGGAATATGTATTTGTCCTGTATATTTGCAGAAAATATATCAGGAGACACTCTCAGAAATTTAAGTCTCAAGCAAAACCTGAGAAATTTAAGCCTCAACCGCAACCAAAGTCCAATTAAGTAAATTATTTATTTTGCTGTCCAAAGTATAAGGGACCTAACCTAGTTTAAGGCCATCAAGTTAAAGGTGTAATGCCAAATAAGATTACCCACCAGTTCTCAAAAACTGTCCTGTTATTTGAGAGGCAGGGCGGGGATCGTGGCAGGTAGGGAGGGAAAAAATGAAACAAGATGGGACCAGGGAGGGGAGACAAACCATAAGAGACCCTTAATCTCAGGAACCAAACTGAGGGTTGCTCAGGGGGTGGGGATAGGGTGGCTGGGTTATGGACATTGGGGAGAGTATGTCCTAAGGAGAGTGCTGTGAAATGTGTAAGCCTAATGATTCACAGACCTGTACCCCTGGGGCAAATAATATGTTATATGTTAATATAAAAAAAATAAATAAAAGATACAAAAAACAAAACAAAACAAAACAAAAAACCCTGTCCTGTTAATGCAGTAAAGACCTTATAAGTAGATGGATAATCAATGGCGCTTCTGGAAAACTGCCTTTGGTGATCACAGCTGTACACCCTGGCCCAAACACATCCCAAATAACTTCCTGAAAACACCTCTCCAATCAGCCTTCTTTCCATCTCCACTGCTCCTCCTTTTATCTAGGTCCCCACAGCTCTTACCTGGTGTAACAAAGTATCTACTCTCAACCTGGGTTCCTTGTTTCCCCTCTTGCCCCTTCTCCAGATGGTTCGTTCCTCCAAGGGGTGCCCAAAGCAATCTCTCTAAAGCACCAGTCGTATCACACCACTTTCTGGCTTAAAATTCTTTCATGTGTCTTCACTGGTCTTAGGATAGAATTGGAACTCTTGCGCGGACTGCCAGGCCCCACCCCATTCCAGCCTATCCTATTACCAATCTCCCCACTCCCTTCACTCCAAACCAACTAACCTCCTTTGTCTTCCCCTGAATATCCCCAGTTCTTTTCCATCAAGTTTTCTCTGCCTGAAAGGCTCTCCCTCCAGCTCTTTGCATGGCTGACTTTTCTTCACCCTTCAAGTCTCAGCTTAGCTACCACTTCCCCTAATTCCCTTCTTGCCTTCTTTATTTCCTTCATAGCACTTGTAACACCCTGTAATTTTATTCTCTATTGTCTGGAAACCTAGACACCTTATGAGGACATGAACTTTTCTTTCTTTTTTTTTTTTTCTTCTTTATTACCTTTTGCCATGTTTCAGGCATCTTATCCTCAGAGATGGGTGGATGAATGGACGGACAATGTAGGCAATAGATAATTTCAGCATTCTTTGTCCAATGGACCATCCATGAGAAACTGTATTACCACATTTGTCAATGCGTATCACTGTATTTATAACCTGTCCTGACGGGCATGGTTATAAAGCCCAATTTCTGCTCTCTTAACTGCGTCTCTCCTGGGAACATAAACAAGTTTTAGTTCTGGGGCCATCCATTCAGCCCTTTCCACACAGTGAGTCTTACTGTTAAATGAAAAATACCCAAGTTGGCAAAACTGATCTTTCTAAAAGGATATGTCCTGATATTTCATTATCCATGATATCACACAAGGCTATCCTGGGCTTTGAATTTTAAGCTATCCAACTTCTGAAGAAGCTCCTCCAGGAGAAATAAAAGTCACCTCAATGCAGAGTAAAACTACAAGTCACTTCCTGGGTTCCTGTATCTTGGACTTCCACCCTTAAAGGAGTAGAGCAGTCAAACCAACGACTGTATGGAAATTCAGCACAAACTTTGCTTTATGGCACTGGGTCAATCTGACAGAATAGCTTGTTTTCCCAGTTCTGATGAACTGAAGGAGCGTTGTGCCTACAAATAGGTTTCCCAGACGTTCCTCTGTACATATAATAGGAAATGCAGAATTGGATCTGGGCACAGGCTCTGGAAATGTCAGGGCAGTCTCTCCACACTGAATGGCCCTGAGAATGCCAACATTCTCAAGTGACCACACTTTTCCCCACTTCAAGCCATAGTGAAGACATGCTATCCCAATCCAGCTGAACTAAAGAACTCCACTCTGCAACTCGACATGAGAAAAGTCAATAAGCCCCCGCAGAAGGCCTGCCAAGAAGCTGCCCATGAGCAAAGTGACATCTGCCCAGAAAGGGAGGTTACACGCATCGCCCCTGCAACGCACGTGGTGGTAGTCAGTCCTGTAAGATGGTTGCTGGGGTCTTTGCCCAGGACATTCCATTGTGCTCTCTTCTTGAATGCCCATAGAAGAAATGCCTCCCAGGACTTGGTACCAAGAAAAGCTTTGTTTCTCCTAAGGATTTAGCTTTGCTGATGGTTTGTTTTATCTTTTGGACATTGTGATTACTTTAACAGCCTGCATTTCCTCTTTGCTTCTAGAAAGCCCAGGGACAGATTTGCAGCCCTCTTCAATAATGACACTGGACATTATGACATGCATTCTTATGTTTCAACTGTACCACTGACTTCATCTTGTTTTCTTACACATGTTTTCCCTCAACTCTGGTTTCTTTAAATACTTTGTATTCTCTTGTATTGCATATATTTTGTAAGCTGCTTCAAATCCTTTTGGGAATAAAATAGGCTATTAATGCATAGATACACACAGTGGATTTTATGTCAGCCCTGTTACAACCCTAGATCCTAAAAATACACAATATGGCCTCAGACAGACCTGGGTTTGAATCCTGATTCTTTTTTTTTTTTTTTAAGATTTTATTTATTTAAGAAATGGATGGAACTAGAAGGTATTATGCTTAGTGAAATAAGTCAACTGGAGAAAGACAACTAATATATAATCTCCCTGATACGAGAAAGTGGAGATGCAATGGGGGTGGGGGTTAAGGGGGTAGGAAAAGAAACAAGATGGGATCAGGAGGGAGACAAACCAAAAGAGACTCTTAATGTCATAAAACAAACTGAGGAGGGTGGGAGGGAGGGGAGTTGGGTGAGGGTGTGGGGTCACATTATATGTTTAAATTAAAAAAAAAAATATATATATATATATATGCTAAAAAAAAAAAGATTTTATTTATTTATTTGAGAGAGAGAGAGAGAGAGAACATGAGAGGGGAGAAGGTCAGAGGGAGAAGCAGACTTCCTGTGGAGCTGGGAGCCTGATGCAGGACTCGATGCCGGGACTCCAGGATCATGACATGAGCCAAAGGCAGTGGCTTAACCAACTGAGCCACCCCGGCGCCCCTTGAATCCTGATTCTGCAGGTTTCTAGCTATGTTATCTCGGGCAGGTCCCTTAATATTTCCAAGCTTCCATTTCCTCTGCTTTAAATGAAGGGTAATAACATCTGCATTGTGCTGTGGGTATGAGAAATAATGACAATTTATATGAACAGTTGATACTTAGTAACCGCAAAACAAATAGTGTCTTCTTTTATGAATAACAACTATGCAGACTGCTACCAAAAAATACCTAAAGGCCATGTCTGGAAGACACAGAGACACAGGCACATGGAGGATATCACGTGACTATGCAGGCAGAGCCCGGAGTGATGAACCTAACAAGCCAAGGAACATCAAGAATTACCAGCAACCATTAGAAGCTAGAAGAGACAAAAGTAGATTCTTCGCTAGAAGGTTTGGAGGGGAAATGGCCATGACAACACTTTGATTTTGGACTTCTAGACTCAGAACTGTGAGAGAATAAATTACTTACTTTAAGCCATGCTTTCCATGGAAATCTGTTATGTAAGTCACAGGAAACCAATATAGCCCCCAACTCCTATAGCCCCAAATGGCAGAAGTGAAATAACCAAATCATGTTTCAATCCAGCTGACATCTGCCAAGGTCTCACAGGCACATACCTGGCAACAAGATGCATTTCACGGAAGGCATAGGCTAGAAGAGCACAAGGACTTTGACCTTAGGCTTAAATGAATTAATTCCCCTCTCTGACCTTCAAATAGCTCATCTATAACAAGGGATTAGGTCTAGATCAATGATAGCAAATGTAATTTAAATGGGAATGGCTTCCTGAGATGCTGTGTTGAGGGTTATGCGGAGTCATCTGGACAAAGAGGCACAGACAGATAAAGAGTCAAAATATTCCATTTTCATTCTCCTCATGCCTCTGTGACCATCCTTGTTGGTTTCCTCTTCTAATTTCTTTTAAAGATTTTATTTATCCATTTGACACAGAGAGAGAAAGCACAAGAAGAGAGAGTGGGAGAGGGAGAAGCAGGCTCCCTGCTGAGCAGAGGGCCAGATGCAGGGTTCGATCCCAGGACCCTGAGATGACGATCAGAGCTGCAGATGCTTAACTGACTGAGCCACCCAGACATCCTGACTACTCACTCTTTAAACACAGGTGATGCTTATGAAGTGTGAGCTTTTGATACCTGATATTCACACTTCTCTTCCTACCTTAAACGTTCTCCTTAGACAAACCAACTGATTCTTATGGCCTTAAATTATCACCTATAGTTTCTGCTAGTAATTTCAAATCTCTCTCTCCCATCTCGATCAGCCTCCTGTCCTCATTTAGTCCCACATATCTAACTGCTGGATGAACGTCTCCATTTGGCTATCCCACAGACAACTCTAAGCAACTCAGCTATAATAAAACTCACCAGTTGCTCCCCTAAGCCTGCTCTTCCTCTCATATGCTTCCTCTTAGTTGGTGACACAACAATATAACTAGTTAGAAAACTGGGCTTCTTCCTGGTCTAGTTCTACTTCCTCACCCTCCCATCCCAAATCAATTATTAAGACCCATCAATCTTACCTCCTAGGTAATTCCCTTCCATACCTATTATCACTGTCCTAATTCAAACTTCCATCAGTTCTTGCCTTTCAAGATTCAGCTCTGGTATCACTGCCTCCAGGAACCTCTGCAAGGACAGAGACTACTCTGGCTTTTCTGCCCCTGTATTCTTGGAATTTGTCATTGTGTCTAACATTGCAGGCAACAGATGATGATGATGATGATGACCATGACGATGATGATGATGACCATGACGATGATGATGATGGTGTGTATCATTTAATGACCACTTACTATGCACCAAGCACCGTTCTCAGAATTAATATCTCCACAACCACCCTCTAGGGTAGGTTCTCATTATCCCTATTTACAGACAAAGCACAGGAAGTTTAAGTGACTTGCTCAAAGCTATCCAGTTCTACCAACTAGTTGCTGAACTGATTGAAATTCAATTTAAATTAAAATACAGTCATAAGGTAATATAGTGAAACAGATACCTATTTGTTCAATACATATTTACTGAACATATATTGTGTGTTAAGCAGCAAAGATACATGTAAATGAATACACGAATACATTAATTTGTGGGGGGAATCTCTCAGAAAACTCAGTCCAAGCCACTTCTCTAGGCCTGAACTGACCTGCGAATCTGGGAAACCAGTCATCATCTACAGAATTCTAAATAACTCTGAGAAATAGTAGGGGTAGCAGACTTAACTCAGGGTTTCCTCCTTTGCTATCACCTTCCCCACAAAGCTGAGAAGCTGCTGTGAAGGACTAGAAAGAGCTTTAGTTCCTCCCTTCCTGGCCTCAAAACAATGACAGCCCCAAGGCTCGAGGATCCTCCCTCTTTTGACTGTGCCAGTGGGCTGCTCCTTTCAGTGGAGGCAGGGAGAACACAGTTCACTAGAGGTGGGTGAAAGGTTTACACGGACGGCATTGAGGTCAGAAGACCTGTGTCAGCCTGATTTTGTCCCCAAGTAGCACTATCGCCTTGGGCAAGTCAATTCACCCCTCTGACCTCAGCAGTCTATCTCTCTAAATGTCCTTCCAACCCTACATTCTATGATTTAGATTCTGTACTTCACAGGCTACCAAGAGGCAGGGGTCTTGGCAAGAAGAGACCCTTCCCCACTCCCCCTGGCTCCAGCAGATTATTCCTGGACACTACCCCCAAACCCAAGCATTGCTCAGATCCTGAAGAAATTCTAAAAATTGGGGCATGTGAGTCTTCCATCAGTCTAAGAAAAGTCCACTTAAATTTTCCCATAATAACGCCTTCCTTTGTTATTCACAAATGTCAGGAAACCTATGACTGCATGCAAGTTCGCACTAAGACCCTGTCCTCATCTCTGCAATGGCAACTACCTTTTAAACATTTATCCAAGATAGGAGTGCCTGGGTGGCTCAGTCAGTTAATCACCTGATTTTGGATTTCGGCTCAGGTCATGATCTCAAGGTACTGGGGTTAATTCCCATGTTGAGCCCTGCTCAGGCTCCATACTCAGGAGGAATTTTGCTTGAGTAGTCTTTCTCTCCCCCACCCTCTGCTCACTCTCTCTCTCTCTAATAAATAAATAGATCATATACACGATCTATTTATTATATATATTATATATATGACCTATTTTATATATATATATATGTATATATATATCTCCAAGGCAAGAGCACATGTCTGTCCATCACTCACTCCACTCTTGCTGTTTCTTCCCAGACTTTCAGTGAGTACAGTGAAAGCCCAATTAGGGTTTGAACTGGCCAAGAGAAAAAAGGATACAGGGGGAAGCTGTTCTGGTAATCCCAAAACTGAGGGTAGGTTTTATTGATGCTGGATATTTATTTACTTAAATATTTACTTCACATGGTAAATGTCTTTTTGCCAGGGATCATTTTCAAAAAGCTAAAATTATTTCCATGCACAGGTTACTACGTGCATCATCTGAAGCTGGGCTATAAACTAGAACCCAGGGTAAGTCTGTCCAAAGACCTCCTTAAGGGTGACATGATGAGAAACAAAACAAAACCCAGAGAACCAAACAACGCTACTGGGAGCATCTACTATAACAGGGAAGTGGCAATACTGGAGGAGGGAGAGGGATGGAATGCTCTCAGAACCTCGTTTTGCTTGCATAGCAACCTTGACGATCCTAAGAAATCACAAGGCAGTTTTTTATTCAACAAATATTTAGTGTCTTGATGTAAGAGATGCCATGGATATAAAATTCAATAACTGTCTGGACAGTTAGACATGTGAGTCACCCAAACAACACAGAACTATGTGATACCCCTACTGTACAGGTATGGCTGTGCTCGTGACCTCAGCAGCCACGGGGAGAAAGCAGTGGAGGTCGGAGCTCCTACCCACCCTTCTGTGAACTTTCAGTTTCCCCAATGCTGGACTTTGTCCTCTGCAGATCCCTACACCCAAAGAACCAAAGCACCAAATAATTTTTCCCTGTCATTGAGACAGTTTCATTCTTACAGTCATCCAGCAAATAATTACTGAGCACCTACCTTGTGCCCGGGGCTGTTAAAGACACCTGGATCCATCTGATCCAAGTCTAGCAAGCCATTTATCCCGGGCCTCATACTCATGAAAGGTTCATAATGTAAATTGTTTAGATTATATGCAAATGATATCATATATACAGTCAGAGTTACACTAACAGGATTAAACTTTATAATGTTGGTTTAGCAACTGTCAAAAATACACACAAATCTCCCCACTACTGGGCCAGTTATCCAAGGAAGTGATCCGGGTTCCTCTGCAAGTCTTGCAGGACAGTCAAGAGAGGACAGCAAGCAAGCCAGTTGTACTGTGCTCACAGAACTTTGTGTTAGTGGGGAGATAGGTATGGAATAAGGACATATATCAGACTAATAACCAGTTATCTCGGGGAGGAGAGCAGCATGGCATGAGGCTGAGCGGGCAAGCAGAGCTTTCCCTTTATCTAAAGTGTTCGAATTTTTACTATAAAGACATTTCCATGTACTACTTGTGTAGTCATTACAAATTTCTATATCAGGTACATCATTAAAAGACCAGCCAAGAGGAGGACTAGAAGACCATGAGAGAGGCTGACCCCAATGTGAGAGGCAGGGAGAATGAGCCAAACACCAAGATCGAGCTTCAGGGTTGGTCTGGAGCTAAAAGAACTGCACACACCTTTGTGGTGACCATTATCTGCACAGCCTGGGGAGGGCACTGCCAGGGAGGGATGCATGGCTCCCCATCTCAGAGCTCTCTACTGGGCTCAATCGCTTTCTGACCCCACAAATGGAACCACCTACTTTCAGGTACTGAGTAACACAGATGATCAACATGTTACACTCACCTTGGTATGAAACTTGCCTTTTCATGGACAGCAATAAATCCTACCAGAGAATAATACTAAATACTCCTGGGCTGAATCATAGTGATCCTGTCTAGACTGAAATGTCTCATCTCCATTTTGTCAAACAAACTGTGTCTTGCCCATTACTGTTCACTTTGTAACCCATATGGGCTTTACACGGTTCTATCAACAACAGGGCAGCCCCTGACCATATATAAATGATCTCAAGACATGCTAGAGAAATAAGAGCAGATATCATGGAAATATCATTAGCTATGGCAACACACAAATTACTAATGACAGATGGAGCAGTTGTTAACACACAAATTTGGGGATAAAAACATTGCATTACACAGTAATTCTTTTCCATTTTCCTGATATTCTGAGACATACTCACAAGGCATAGCTTTTGTAGAACAGAAACAAGACCAATGACTGATCATCCAATAATACTTCTGATCAGAGCAATTTGTGTGTGTGTGTGTGTGTGTGTGTGTGT